>JAJMID010000107.1:0-49580 GCA_030583405.1 Sugiyamaella americana
GGACCCGTTGTTTCCTACCTCACGTATTTTAATTTTCCTCGCGTAGCGAGGAACAACGGGTCCGGGCAGCGCCCGGCCGCCGGAGGCACCAACCGTGGTGCAGTTAAACTTTATTTATAACTTAAAGTTAGGTTTGGGAAGTGCTTTTGCCGTTGAAACTAAATGTTTATCCGCTCTTTAGCTATAGCTGCTTTTGACATATTGTTACCCGACTCTTAAGTTTATTGCTGCGTCGATTCCTCCTTCTCAATCTGCGATGTGTAGTAAACCTGCAGAGCACACACGCTTAGCCTTGCGTTGGTAATCAGACGGGGTGAGGAGTGAGGAGGACAGGAGGAGGGAGGAAGGCAGGGGGAGTGGAGGGAGGAGAGAGCGGGAAGGAGGAAGAGGTAGGCGGTGGGGAGTGAGTGAGGGGCGAGAGGAGTGAAGGGAGCGAATAGAAGCATTGGGGGAAAATGAAAAGTTTAAAAAAGATTTGGAAAAAAAGGATGTATTTTTATTTATAGCATGAAAGAAGGTTTGGTTTAAATTTGTGGTTATAAGTTACTGTGCTGTCATATATATTTATAAGTTGGTGTATAGCATAACTTCACGCGATAATCGTAATTCCTGTGCACGCATTTTACACAAAGTGAGCTGGTTCCTGGATAAAATCTGTGTTAGTGGTTTAAATTTGTTAAGCTCAGTTAGTACCGCCTGTACAATGGCGGTTACCTTTGGCGGTAGTTTGCTGCTTGGGAGTTAAGGTACAGTACGTTACTGTAACGTTAGGTAGCTGCTAACTGGTACAGTTACGGTTCTACGAATTGATGTTAATTGTTTTATATGAGACCTCCAGCAGAGATTTATTTATTCTATCTAAGTTTAATCTATAATATATAATCTATAATATAATCTATATTGTTATATACAGTATTATCTAAATATTATCTACTGTATTATCTACTGTACAATCACCTCTACTCTTGCAATTGCCTTTCTTTAAACCCACCCTTGATGTGCCAACCCTTGAACCTACCCTTACCGCCACCCTTGGCTTCTGCTCCTCCTTACTAACTAGCTAGCCTCATCTCTCTGCGTCCATCTCCTTCCTACACTAATTGCTAGCTTGTATTCCTAGCTTAGCGTTTATGTCTGGCGTTTAATGTCTCACTTGTTAGCGTTTGTTCTCATTTAGTATGTAGGTAGCGTTTATTATGTCTCCACCCTGCCTAGGAACACCCCTTTTTAGGACCTCCTACATGCCTATGTTCTTTACCTGCTTATACCTACATCTTCAGTCATTTGTATAATTTTACTCCTATATATTCGCTCCTCGATATACAATTAATATAACTTTCTAACCTATCTAATTTTATAATTAAATACTTTATACTCTTCTCTAATCCTTCTTCTCCTTCTCCTTCTCCTCCTCCTTCTTCTTCTTCTTCCCTTTTCTCCCACCCCCCTCCTCCTCCTCCTCAATCCCAACACTTCTCCTAACCTTGATTCAGCTTCAACTATCTTGCAGTTATTTGTACATTATACGGCTTAAAATAGGTGATAGATTAGACTATAATCGATTTATGATAGGACCCACTCTTTTCTTTAAGAAAAAAAAATTTTTAAAAAAATTCTTAATAAATAGAATTTAATTAAGTGAAAAGTATTAGTTTAAATTTGGTAGGGTTTATGATAGGAGCAATAGAAAGTTGTGAGGTTAGAATCAATTGAATGTTAAATAGAGAGAAGTGGTAATTAATAGTTGTCATTGTAGTCATTTTAGTCATTATAAGTCATTGTAATCATTATTTAAGTGTGGGTTGGTTATTGATTTACGATTGATAACCATAGAGATAGATATAGACGTAGAAACGTAGGCAGACATAGTCATTGTCATAGTTGTAGTTATACTATAGTCATTTAAATTGGTGGATTTAATAAGGAGCAAAGAAGGGTAGTAAGGAATAGTAAGGAATAGTATAGTCAGTATTGGATCAAGATTAATAGAAGGTTGTTAATTAGTGGTGAAAGTGCTAACGGTAGTAACAACAGTGGTGATAAAAGTTGTCAAGTTAAAGTAGTAACGAAAATTACAACAAACTTAACCAGTACGTATTACCAACATATTTATCTAGTATTATTATCATCAACAAGACACCAATAGTAAACTAGCAAACTAGCAAACCAGCAAACTCTCTTACACATTATGTCTAATAAAATCCCTTTGGTAATAGCTCCTTTTAAAAGCTTTGATGATGAAGATGATAAACCTTTAAAATATATTCTTTTTGAATATGGTGATAGAACCCCAGTATCTTCATTATCTTCTTCCTCCTCCTCTTCATCTCCTTCTCCATTACCATCTCCTGGTTCATCTTCTGTTCTTTTTAAAACGGAATTATCTTCTGTTCCTGATCATTTAAAACCATACTTGGTCCCTTATAGCATCTATTCAGATCTTCAATCTCCTTCTGCTGCTTCTGATTCAAAACGTAGAAGACTATCTGCTACTAATCTACCTATCCACCTCCGTAACTTGGCAGTTATTGATTCTACCTATTCTGGTAGTCATAAATCTTCTGATTTATACTTTTCAATCTTACTTCCACTTCTTAAAGCATTTGGTTTAGCTCATGTTTATGTTGCTACTACTGGACCATCAACTATCTCCAATCATGCAAAATCATTCTCTTCATCATCTACTGTTGTATTATTAGCCGGTGATACTTCGATTCATGAATTTGTCAATTCATTAACTCAAACAAAGGAAAAATTAAGATTAAATGTCGTAGTTATACCAACTGGTACTGGAAATGCATTATCTGCATCAATAGGTCATGAAAATGTTGCTCATGCTATTTCTCGGTTATTCATTGGTAAAGTTCAACCATTATCTAATATGAAGATTGAACTTCCCCCTGATTCATATTTAATCGATCCAACCACTGCATCTACTTTATCTCCTCACAATGATATATCTAATCCAACCCCAATCTCATCTTTACAATCTCTTGTAGTTACTTCTTGGGGGTTTCATGCTGCTCTTGTTGCTGATAGTGATTCACCAGAATTCCGTGCCAAGGGTCCTTCCCGTTTCTCATTGGCTGCTAAATCAAATATAGAAGATAGAGATCAAAATTATCATGGAATAATTGAATTCAAATCAAACAATAACGAATATAAATTAGAAGGTCCTCACTCTTATGTTCTATTCACTCTCGTATCATCATTAGAAAAAACATTCCACATCTCGCCTAATTCCTCTTCCACTCCCAACAATGTCCATCTCATTCAATTCAACCATCTCCCTGGCCCACAAATTATGGATATCATGCATGAAGTTTACGATAATTCAAGTCATATTAAAGATCCTCGAGTCCTCTACAAAAAACTCGACTCCCCCACCCCACCCCAAGCAACAACTCATACCCCATCAATAATAGCTACATTACAAATAAACGAATTGGATCCAATATATAGAAGATTATGTATAGATGGACGAATTATAATAGTATCCCCAAAAGGAACAATTCGAATTTATCAACCAACACAAAATTACAATGGATGGGATCTATACATAGTCAAATAAATACCTCTTCCCTCCCACCCCCTACCCCCACCTGTGCCTCCGGCGGCCGGGCTCTGCCCGAACCCGTTGTTCCTCGCGGAGCGAGGAAGGAATATGTCCGGCGGATCGATTAAGCATGCCGCCGGAGGATCGATAGGTAGGTTAGGTTTGTTTACTAGTTACAGTAGAACCAAAACATACGGGATTTCCACACTATATCTAAGTGCAATTTGGTATAACTAACTCTATACGATAAAGAATCTTCTGAATAACTCAAAAATCTTATGCTTTATTTAAAATCACCTCTGGATGACCTCAAGAAATCTACTCGAGGCATATGAGGGTTAGGGCTGACTTGAGAAGCACCCTCGACGCTTGGAAACGTTTAAAGAGTGTGTAAACGTTAAGAAAGACGATAAAACTAAGTTTATGGCGTTAACTATCATCTGAGCAAGCCAAATACTATCTTTTATCGCTGAAAATGCCTCTAGCAGGCCTCAAGATGTCAACATGATGTATACATGGGTTAGGGTTGGTTTGGTTTGCTCCTCCTGATAGAGATTACTGAAAGTGCAATTGTAATTTCCACGACAGATTTCTCCAGTATATAACTTCGTAATAGATATTTCTCCCCCTTCCCTTTTCTTCCCCGCGAAGCGGGGAACAACGGGTCCGGGCAGAGCCCGGCCGCCGGAGGCAATCGGACGGTGGCCCCTAATATGCAGGGGCAATATTATTGGGTTAGGCCTGATGTTTTATATATAGAGAGGGAGGGAATGAATGATATCAGGAAAGTTCTCTTCTTATATATATTTCGGCCAGCGATTGTGTGTGTTAAAAGATAAGAATGTCTAAGAACGAAGTTGAAAAACAATTGATTTATGAAAAGTTCGAGAAACTTTTACCAGAAATAATTGCTAAAGCTGATGATTATTCGGAATTATATGGTTATGATTTGAAGCAATTGGTTAATAGTGATGGTGAGGATGGTAAAGTTATTTTAGAATGCTTATTAAGAAAATATTTACAAGCTAATAATTATGATATTGAAGGTGCTAAGAATCAACTCTTGAAATCATTGAAATGGAGAAAATCTTTTAATCCTTTATCAGCAGCTTTTTTGGAATCTCATGATCCTGAATTGGAGAAATTGGGTAAAGTTACTAATGAAAAGGGAATTGTAACCACTTGGAATTTGTATGGGGCCGTCAAAAATAGAGAGCAATTGTTTGGTGATTTGAATGGATTTTTAAGATGGAGAGTTGGAATTATGGAACAGGGCATCTCATTATTAAATTTTACAAAGCAAGCAGAATCTTCAATGATTCAAGTTCATGATTATTTTGATGTTAGCTTTTTCAGATTAGATGCAAATACTAAAGCGGCTACTAAAGAGACCATTCAATTACTTCAAGATCATTATCCGGAGTCTTTGCGTAGTAAGTATTTTGTTAATGTACCTACAATCATGGGTTGGGTTTTTAGTTTTGTAAAGCCATTTTTATCAAGAGAAACAGTTGCTAAGTTTAATGTTTTATCAAATGGTAAAGGGTTGGCGAAGGATATTGGCAATTGGGTACCAAAGGTATATGGGGGAGATGGAGGGGAAACTTTAGATGATATTAATATCAAAGAATTTAAACCAAGAGATGATAGCTTAGTTAAGAAATGGGAAGGGAATGTTAAGAAGGAGAAGGTTGTAGCTGGTACAAAGAGTGAAGGAAATGGAGTAGCAAGTAGTACATCAACAGCACCACCACCAATTCCAGGATCAGTTCCAGTACCACCACCAACAGTAACAACAAAAGTTGCTAAGATTGAAGATGAGGTTAAAGAAGTTGCTGTTCCTCAACCAGGTTCTGTTCCTGAACTTTCCAATGCAGCACAAGAGGTAGAAGCAGTAGCTGCTAAAGCATCAGCTGGAGTAGCAACTGACGAAAGCAATATAGTTGCAGAGGCTAAAGAACAAATCACTGATGCTCCTGAATCTGCTCAGGCTATTGAACCAACCAAGGCAGCTTCTATTAACGGAGCAACTACTGAAAACTCAGAAATCAAGACCGAAGCAATTGAAACTACCACTCCTACCTCAGTTCCTGCTACTACTACTTCTTCTGCTTAAATGAATTTATTTAAAAAGTTATTTTGCTTATAAATTATATATCTACGTACACGTTTATCACATTAATTAATATTATACCTTTCTCTACTCTATTCTACTATATATTCTACAATATACCGCCAAATCTATCTAATCTCATCCACTAATCGAACAATATATCCCGCCAACCGGTTCTAAACTCGATGACGTGGTTTTTCTATTTTTAACTCCTTGTTCAATGTCTTTAACATTATTATTATATTTTAGATTCAATTGCAGATCGATCTGATAAGATTAAGCGGTTATTTTTGTTCATCATATGCACGATTGACGTAATCTTATCTAAAAGATCTAAATCTTTCCCCTCATATCACATGCCTCCGGCGGCCGGGCTCTGCCCGGACCCGTTGTTCCCAGCTGCGCTCGGATATAAGGGACCTACTAACTAATAGCTATTTGACTACTTACTCTAGCTCTTCTAATTTTTTAATTAAATCAGCATGTACCTGCTTAACACCAGCACTTGTAACAGGATTTTGTGGCCATCCAACAATCAAACCAGACTCACCATCTAGTTTAGGAATCAAATGAATATGTACATGATCAACTTCTTGATGAGCAATAAAACCATTGTTCTGAAGTATATTATATCCAATACCATTTAAAGAAGAATTATTTAAACCACTAGCAACTACAATTCTTTTAGCAACTGGTAAAAGCTCGCTCAAATATTCATCTTTAATATCGTGGAGCTTTTCACCATGAAATTTAGGAATAACCAAAACATGTCCAGGTGCTGTAGGATTAATATCCATGAAAGCAAGTGTTTTAGCAGTATCTACAAGTTTAAGAGAAGGTAATTCGCCTATAAGGTTAATACGAAGCTATTAATCTAGCAACTCCGAGCGTAGCTCGGAACAACGGGTCCGGGCAGCGCCCGGCCGCCGGAGGCAATGTTCCCGTTGCATACCCTTAATAATTTTGCAAAAGATGCAAGCGGGCTTGGATTTCATTGTAATTGTTATTGTTAATGATATATTTATTTGTGAAGTTGAACAACCCGTATTTCCGACACGGTATTCAATTAAGGTTTATTTACCCCCTCGTTGGGGTCATCTATGATGAAAGATGGAATAAGGTTCAGGAAGGAGTATGTATTGGTATATAACGTTTGTTTGAACTCTAACTAGATGTGTATTAATAGGATTATCTTATCTTGTAATACTTACCATTGCTCTGGTTCTTGCTCTGATGAAAGGGTGATTCAACCGCTGAGCAGAGAACGCTTCCTTTCTCGCTACGCTCGGACGATTCCTAGCAACGGCGTACCAGAAGGCGGAAGAGTGTACCAAACTAAATCAGTTGATGGGCGTAACAACTTTAACCTTGATGATTACTTTTAGTATAGATAATATTTGGTTAGCATGCGCTAACTTGGTTTTGTTAGAGATAAGTGCAAGTAAAAGATCCACATTCTATGTAATTCCTCTAATTTCAAAGAGGACAAACCTAAAATATTCTAAGTTCACTAACCAACCATCTTTAATGGAATAGAGCACCTCTTAGAAGTATAGGCTCTGGTAGTTACAGCATCGGGGGAATATAACTCCTTGCTTGAATATAGGCAATTGGATTTCATAATCCGATAGAATAGATTACATCCTGTTTAATATTATGTTATAGGAGCAATATCACTACGGCGCCAATGAAACGTATCATATAGGCTCTATCTGGTTTTAAACTTCTTGCTTTTGCTTTTGTCGAGTTAAAAATTTGTAGAGTATGTAAAAATTGTTATAGTATAGTTAAGAACCGGTTTGATGGATGTATGACGAGGAGAGAGTCTGACTCTGATAGTAATTGATGTTAAACTATACGATCCATAGGATGGTTTCCGTATTCGTATTCCTATGAAGCAGAGAATAGCAGAACTGGGCAGAGTCTGATTGCTAAAACGTCAGTTTCTGAGAGCACCTTGAATAAATTGTTATTAAAATGATATTTCATGATAGTGGTTAGGGTTACTTATCTTATCTTATCTTTTGGAAATTTCAAGCCATTTTAACCTAATTAGGAAATGTAAATATCGCGACGCGCGATTTTTTGATCTTGTTCATTATCTATATGATTTAAATTTATTAGACTATGGATAGAGGCAATGATTTTAGTGATGATGAAGGTGAGTAAGCTCCAGTATGGTAAGTTATTGTGTTCTTTGTTACTAACAATTAATTAGATGATTTACAAAGGCAATTAGATCACATTAAAGCAAAGGAGTTGGCGTTGATGGAAAAGCTAAGACTTAAAAAGCTTCGTTCTTCGCCTGGAAGGGAAAGAAGTTCACAAATTCAAATACCGACCACTCCTCCAAGAAAAGTACCAGTAAGACAAGAAGCTTCATTATCACCAGTATCACCAGCAAGGATAAGATTGAACATTGATAAAGGGTTAAAAGCAAGAGATGTTTCATTAGGATCATATAAACAGAAGAAACCATCCAATATTCATTCATTTTCAGAGAGATTATTAAAATCTGGACAAGAAATGAAGGAGAAAGAGGAGAAGAGAAGAGAACTTGAAAGACAAAGGGTAGATAAATTTTCAATTGCTACAAATATCGGTGCAAATGATAAAGGTAAAGACAAGAATATTGATGAAGGGATTGTTGAGAAATATTCAAAATTAAACTTATCACGTCAATTTTTATCCGAAAAAGTATTAGATGAACAGTTTAAAGATAAAATGATTTTAGATATTGGTGGTCTATTTGCTACGATTACTCCACCGGATTTTGAACCACCAAGCTGTCCAAATTTTATTGTCATTGGTATTATTGCTCAACGAAGTGAAGTGAAGGTCAATAAATTGAATAAGAAGTATATGGTGCTTACTCTAACTGATCTTAAATATGATATTACATTAGCTCTTCATGGTGAAGGATTTGAAAAATATTGGAAGATCCGTGAACATACAGTGATTGCTTTGTTGAACCCCGATCGTTATATTTATAAATCTCCTGATGGTAATAAATCATTTGGCTTGACAATCACTTCAGCATCAGATGTTATATTAGAACTTGGCACATCAAAAGATCTTGGTAGATGTAGTGCTCTTAAAAAGGATGGGAATAAATGTAATCAATGGATAAATATAAGTAAATCTGTTTATTGTGAATTTCATCTTCAGTTGGGTGTGCAACGAGCAGCAAGTTCAAGAATGGAATTTAATTCAGTAGCTAGTGGGATGTTTGAACCAAAGAAGAATGGACAAAAGTATCAATATATTAAGGGAGGAGTCAAGAGTAAGAGAGGGTTACAACCAGATCATTTCAGAAAGGATGTTGATGAAGGAAGAGTATTTGTTGCTGGAAGTTTTTTTAATGAAAATGATTATGATAAACCTTTAACATCTGTTTCGGATGAATCAGGCAAGAGGTTACAAAAGAAATTAAAAGCCAAAGAGATCGAAAATCAAATTGTAAGGAAGAAACTTGCTGAAAGACCAGGAGGATATTTACTTAAAGAGTATGATAACAGAGGACAAATTATAAATCAAGAAGAAACTACTGGAAGCAGCTCTAATCAATCTCTTCCTATCTTTACCCCTCAACAATTAAGAAAGCTTGGTTTTGATCCAACTAAAAAGTCCAACGAACAACAACCTACTAGAGATATACAAATGAGCAAAATCTCTGCTTCTCAAGTTAATCTTCGACGTCCAAAGAAGCAAAAAGTTTATGAAAGTGACAGCGATGATTTAGAAATTATATAAATTATTTATTATTTATTATACCATTACATACATACACATATATATATATACTACATTTTATTCAAAAACCATCAAAAACCCCCGCTGCTTTCTCCTCTTTTAACCTTTCATCATCAAGTTTAAACCAAAAATGAAATGTTCCTGTATCATCATGAGATTCTCTATCTTCTTCAAATCTAACATCCCATGGTTTGGGTGTGATAATATAATGAACATTTTTAACTTCTTCATCACTCCAAATATCATCATGGATAGATCTTAATGTTTTCAATGCATTATATTTGTATGATAATGGAACCCAGTTTCCTTCAAATACATCAGATAGTAAAGATTGATCAGCAAAATCATAATTATCAGTTAAACTAGGATTTTCTATAGCTTTTATAATCTTATTGTAACTTTTTGGAGATGGATTTACTACTTGTAACCCACCATTACAAATACCCAATCCAGCCCTTGAAGAAGGACCTAAAATATGATTTGGATAATCACCTCCCTTCTTAATAGGTGTATAGCCAGTATAAGCACAATTCTCCTTATGCCAATCGGCTGGATAATGTGGTTTGTTATAGGGATTACAAACACAAGCATGAGAAGCAGCAAATACTGCACTTTCATCATTAAGTTCTAAATCCATTAATTCATCCATATTTTGAATCACAACCATATCAGAATCAAGTTGAACAACTCTTTCAAATTCAAATAAAGAAAATGGTTGTAATTTACTCCAACAATCATAAAACCGAACATCTAAATGATAATCATGATGAGATTTTGGTAATAAATATTCAATACGTTTTTTATAAATACCTCTAGAATCCAAAGCTTGATGACCTTCTTCTTCAAAAGTATCTGTATATAATACTACCAACGGGTATTTACTACCAGCTTTACGAAGAGAATATTCAAGAGTTAATAAACCAGCTAAATATTTTGTATTAGTGATAAGAGTAGTCCAAACCTTTTTATCTTCAGGAATAGAATCAGCTTTGATTTGAGTCATTTTGTGATGAGGTTATGATATGATGAGGATTATGAGGTTAATGATCTAAGCTTATACGACTTTTCCCAATCAAAACTTAACTACAATCTAAATTTATATATCTTAGATAGCAAATAAAGATTTTTTCAATAAAATTAAGATCAAAACTTAAATAACTCTAACTTTTGTTTAAGATAAGATTATAAAACACCTTGCACTTTCAATTTTATTTCATTATCTCGCTTATCTTTTATATGTCGGTATTATTGATCTACAGATTGTTCCGACAGTCGCAACGCGCAAGGCCGCGAGAAAATCACCACACTGACTAAACGTGTTCAGGTTCGGAATTAATCTAAGCATTAAGATAGGGTTGGGCAAAAGCATGGGCATCGTATATATAGCGGGGAATGGCGGCGAGCCAGCCCTTTGAAGCAATGAAATCTACATAAGGATAATGGGCTAATCTATATATTTTTATACTATCATATCTCTATCATCTAAATACTATAGCTATTAGTTAGTCTATATAGCCCACTCTCTCTCCCTTCGCATCTCATCCTAAAAACTTACTGTAATTATTATTACTCACTCTTCTCTTACGCCATTCTCCCTTCCATTTAGTCATCATCATTCAACCTTATTTTAACCGTCTGTGTCCGTATTCTTGACATGTTGTGGCTAAACTATTAAACTGATTTCCCTTAATTATCTCCATTTACGTTTATCTCCACCCAACAACCTACCTCTCTCCTTCCGTCTTAGCCAAACTTTTCAACGCCACTTCACGTGACCTTGGCCTCCGGCGGCCGGGCTCCGCCCGGACCCGGTGTTCCTCGCTTCGCGAGGATATAATGGGTGATAAACATGAAAGAGCGAGCGTAGTAGAGCTGCTCGAGATAATATAAGTTATATAATTTGGAGCATTACCATGATGAAGTAGGAGAAGAATCGTTAGGATTGGAAGTTGTAGTCAGGGGGGATTCAGGGGCAATATCAAGGGTTGAAAATTGTTGGTCGAGGCCATTGAGGTCGAAATATTCGGAATCTGGGTGAAGAAACATAGCATGATTAAACTCTAAAGCGGTTAGCATTTCTCCGCGAAGCGGAGCACCGGGTCTGGGCAGAGCCCAGCCGCCGGAGGCAAGTAGTACCAAGGAGCAACTCACCCTGATCCACAACGGAGTTAATTAGATCTTTGTCCTGTGTAAAGAATAGTTAGTAAGGGAGGGGTTAAATGAGTAGAAAATAAAAGGATAAGATATCGATATCCTTTCTTACGGGCATATCCACATATAATTTTGAATAGCTGATTTTACAGAAAGTTGAAAGAAGGTTTTCAGTAAATGGTATAATACAACGGCTGTCGATAAATGATACGAATGCGCAACCGGTTGCCTTGGAAAGATATAAATAATTAAAGGTATTGTGGTTTGTAATATCGATGTACTTTTTTAATGATTCTAAATGTATATTAGCTGGGATGTAAATGTTTTGAATGGTAATAATCTTTCTTTGATCTGAACTATCTAAAATGCGTGAAGTATCTATAGTATTATTGTTGGTTTGGTGGGTATCGGACGGGTGTATACTAGGAGTTGGTGCGGTAGAATAAGGAGTAACGGTGGTAGTTGGAGTAGTAGAAGCTGGAGCGGTGGTGGAAGTGACGGCAGAAGTGACAGCTGGAATGGTGGAGTTGGTAAGGGCAGTAGTTATAGCTGGAGTAACAGTATTAATAATAGCATTAGTTATTGCTGTAGTTATTGCAGTAGTTATTGTAGTAGTCATTGCAGATGTGATAACAGGAGTGATGGAGGAACTGAGGGCGGTGGTAACAGCAGTAGTAATGGTTGTACAATCAATGGTAGCATTGGTAGTAGTATTATCAATTATGTCTCTAGAATCATCTGCCTTGGAAATGTCAGTAGATATACCCCCATTTGTTTCTTCATCATTAGAATTTGAATTGCTCTTGAAACTTATATCAGCACTTGCTTCTATATTATAAAGAAATGTACATTCAAAATTATTTTCTGTATTATTAATATGGTTCATACAATCCATGGTTGATCGAACATCGAAATAATCCACTACAAAAGTAGTTGAACTAACTAAATTGTAGACTTCTTTAAAAACTCTAATTTCACCAAATTCTGATGAGATGTTATAAACATCATTTGCACATTCATCATTAGGAACTGTAATTAAGATTGATGAATTATCAAATAATTCAATATCAACGTTGATATGATCTTCATGTTCATCCCCATCGCCACAATTGTAAATGCTTAAAGGATTTTTAATACTACTATCAAGTTTAACATATTCTATTTCATATCCTAATTGACTTAATTCATTAAATGCTTTAGCAGCATCTCTTATATCATAATAAACAATTCTTATGGAGGTATCACTAATCAAAGTAGCGGTATTAAAAGTGTCACCTATACATCTACAGTTTTGGAGCAACTCAAAGGTATCATCTGGGATGTTATTAATTTGAATAGAACGACTGAATGTAAAATAATCTTCACTGAGTGAATGCTTTGGATTAGATTGAATGGAGGGAGTCGAGGTTGAAAAAGATAGAGATGAGATATCAGGTTTTCTAGATTGTTAGTATCAACAGTCAGTGTAGTATAGTTGGTAATATTATCAACTTAGTGGTTAGTTTGAATTATATACAGATGGGATATCACCCTACTAGCACTTACTCTGGTTCATGTTCTGCGAAACCGAATACTAAATTATAAAGAGATTTAAGATAATCCATTTTAGTATTGTAATAACTTGGTATATAAAGGATGAATTATTTTGACTTCTCTTTGAATTATAAAGTGAATTGTAGGAAGATGGATTGTTTGTTTACTTTTACTCTCTTGGTACCCCTGATTAATGTGGGTAAGGGTTTTATTTCGACAACTTCAAGGAAGATTTTGGATAGGAACATTTGTGTACGTACAATAGATATAAGAATAATAATTTTAAGAGCTACTAGTTTTAATATAGTTACATATAATTTATATATTAGTTTAAATTCAAAGAGCTTGTATTTGTATCTAGCTGCTATCTATGATGATCACGATTTAAGGGTCCAAGATGTATGCAAGATAACAGTCGGTAGATGTGAACTATGAAACCGTAATTTTTGTATAACGGCGCAAAAACCCAGATTCCGGCGGTAGGTAATCTTGGATATTCTTTATATATATAGTTAAAAGCATTTTTAAACGCTGCTACAAGTAATAGTATAATGGATATTTGATAGTGGAGAGAGCAGTTCGTCGTATACTCGATCTGATCTTATTATGAACATGAAGGAGTAAATGAAGGTGTTTACACAGGTTTATCCCTTACTTCGTGAGTAACTGATTAATGTCTCTTTGATAGTGACATTTGCTGAGCTTAAAACGATGATGAACTAATAATCGTCAATTGTGAGGGTAGTGAAAAACAGCGAGGGCCCCTCGGCCGCCGGACGTTTGAATGTTTCTTTGCATGAAGTATATGCACATAGATTATGCAGGGACGCTTATCGAAGTTGACATTTGAAACCCTTACAATTTTAAATTCTCGTGATTCTCACAGTTTTCTTTCAATCGTCAAAATAGGTATAGTTGAAAAATACCTCGTCGTGGTCTTAATAATATCTCTTTAAAATGGTTACCACTTACTTGTTCTCGATATCTTTGATGAAATCGAATCTGATGATGAAGAAAAGTCCAGTTCTGAGCCAAGCTCTGGTGCTGAACAACTAATAAGAATGATCAAAACTGTTGGAATGTTTGGTTCTTGGTCCCTTAATCTGGATAGACTTTAAATTAATTTCAGGTAGATTAAAAAATTGAAAGTATGTTTGGGTAGGATGTATTTCGAAGGCCGGTGGAAAGAAAGGAAGAGGAAGAGTAATGGGTTATTTGTTTAGTTATTTATTATAGTATAGGTAATAATATATATAGTATTTGTAAAGAGTGTTATGGGGGATAAACGAGTGAGAATATGAGAGAGTAACCCATCGCCATCACATGGCCGGGCGCTGTCTGAACCATTATGCGAAGGGAGGGTTTGCTAAAGAGCATCGGATCCGGGCAGAGCCCAGCCGGGCAAAGGTATAGCGAGTTACTGCCATATGATCAATGGTAAGCATTAGCGGTTTATACAAATATATACAATAAATTAATACTTTTATGAAAGATGCAAGGAAGATGGTGGAGAGTGAAATACTTGTCGGATTTGAATATTCCTTGTAATTCTATTTCACTATCGGAAAGAATCCACTGCTATTACATTGAAACTGTCCTTCATATGCAAATAATGGCTCCGTGGTTAATATTCATACAAAATACATAGTGAAATCTACTCTGGTGATTGAAGATATTCCTACCATTGAGCTATAGGTATACTCAAGCCGTAAAGACTCAATTATACTTATCTCAGCTAAGTAGAAAATCAAGATATTCTTCTTTTTTCTTATCAATAGATGACTTTTCTTCTTCTTCTTCTTCCAATTCAAATTCAAAATCTAATTCATCATGTTCATCCCGATCACCACCTAAATTATACATTTCATTTCCTCCTCTAATTTGATTAACTTGTAATTTATCAACTTCATTTAAAAAATCTTCAAAATCATCTTCTTCCAATTCATTGGAAACCTTCTTCTTCTTTCCAAATCGTTTTCTAATATCACTTACCAATTTTGAATGATCAATTTGCTTTTGCAATCGTCTAAATTCTTCTGGATCATCATGAATTTGTAAATTTACATTATCAGGTTTATCTGATTTGTGCTGTTCATTAGCTTTTAATGCTACTGATCTTATTAAATTGTTATAATCTTCATCATATTCTTCTTCGTCTTCTTGATCAGGAAAGAAATCAGGGTTATTTTCTTGACTTTCTTTCTTATTACGAATTTCTTCAATTTTCTTCTTTAAAGCTGATTGAGCAATGGAGTTGATATCACCTTTTTCACTTGCTAGAGCTGCCGTTTCGGCGAGTAATTCATTCAACTTGTCCTCGTCAGATTTCTTTTCATATCTCCAAGCATTAGATTGAAGAGGTTTGCGAGATCGATTCCATTTTGATTGAGAGTTAAATTCAGATTCAGAATCAGAGTTAGAATCAGAATTGGAATCAGAGTTGGGATCTGTCTTTATAATTTTACCATCACCGTTAATTTCTTCCTTAAGAGCAACATTTTCATCACCTTCAACATCAACATCGTCCAATTCAACTTCATCAGCACCATCAACACTCTTCTCCTCTCCTTCTTTCTTCACATTCAATCCATGCTTCTTTATATATCGCTTTTTAGCTTTTCTATCCCATTTTGAATTATGTAAAACCATTTTTTGTTTTGCTGAGAAAGATGAGGAAGAAGAATGATGGAAATAGGCAAACAAATATTCTTATATGGAGGTTCTTCGTGAGAATAGCTAGTGGTCATAGAAGATGAAGAAATCTTCATTTCTATCAAAAATAGATTTGGATTACAACTTGTTACACAATATTAGTTATTATATCTTTATTATTTATCTCTTTCGTCGTTTAAATTTATAAATATTATCAAGTGGTAGTTAATCCATTTTTCTCTTCAATATGGATTATGGATTAGACCCTTAAAATATTACTAAATAGAGGTAATTCGTTTTATGTGGTACAAAAATATGAACCATACGGAGGTTCTAAGAATTCTACTCTTCCATTTCGATTTCTATCAAATATTTGAATTTTTAAAATTTATTTATATTAATTCATAACTTTATTAATATAGTTGTTATATATATATATACGTATAATCAATACCAATATTAATTAATTATTGGATAAAATCAATTACTAAATATGTATCTGTATATAAATATATAAAATATATCTACATCTGTTTCTAACTCCAACCTAGAACTATCGAACAACCTAGCCCAATCGCATCCCAGTTCCACTTGAATTTTACTTATTCTCTTGTTTGTAGAGATAGGAACGAGTTAAAATCCGTGCGTTTCGTTTGTTAGCATTACTGGATCTTAAACATGGAGATATATAAGAGGCAGATCAAACCGAAACCTTTATCATCAAGCACTTTGAAAATGTATGCTAGTGCAAATCATATTGATCAAAGGAAAGAAACGTTTTTTAAATTCCATTATCAGTATGTGATAATTAGCTTAGTCGTGGAATTTACTTTGATATGTATAGAGAGGATCATACCGTATGTACCCACAAGTATTAAGAATAAAATTAAAAGATAACAATTGAATTATTAACTATTCTATATCAGCTGGTGCTCTATATATACTATCATACTGTGTATCCTAAAATTTTAATCGTAATACTCAGGCATATTATTTGGTGATCCCATATATACGTTATATTAATTTTAAGTCCAATACGCCTCTACATCTTGACCTCATTGATGCTCAAAATATTGAAGATTGTTATAAACGTTTTCACAAAGAGATGAGCTTGTTGAAAATTAGAGCAGATATTGAATATATAACTGGTTTACTCCTCATAATGGCCAGCCTCTGCCCGGAAAGAGGTTCCTCACGAAACAAATAAATTAAATCTATTTCATTTAACTATATAGAAGGTACTCGGTCATATTAGTCTGCGACTAACGCCTAAAAACTTCGCCATAGGAAGGCGACATTCATGGAGTCGTAGAGTGATCCTACCACTCTCCTTCAGTATCAGAGAAACTACCAATGGAACCATTAACCACACATCAGCTGCTGGAAGCACCATCCGATAAACTATTAAGAACAATCATTAACAATCCATCAATTGCTGCTATTAGTTGCCGGAAAATCATTAATGTGAAAATATCAATAGTCTATCAGTTGCTGGAATAGGTCTTTAGTATCAGTCTTACCACCAAAAAGTTCTAATTCCTCCACCGAAGTACGGGTGAAGAAAAGAAGGAAGTATAAAGCAAGAGACGCAATTCAAAGTAATTTATTAATCTATATAGTTTCAGTCATTAATTATGGAGTCATGAGGCCATATAGTTAACTAAACCACCACCAGGATCTGTTTGTTCCGTGTTGGCGAACGGATAGCTGAGTTCGGAAATTGAGGCATTATTCCATGCCGCCGGGAATTGTTTTCTAAATATTTTCTTTACCAATCTGATCTATCAAACTCCATTCAATGGCGGCTATATTAGGATGTGACGAAGGTTTTGGTAGCTTAGTTTCCTCAATTTTAGTTAAAAACTGGCTGTCTGTACCGTTCATGGGAATATTTAAGTATTCACATTATAAATTCTTCAAAAAGGCAGCAGTAAATCTTTGGCAGATATATATAGATCTATAGATATAAATTAAGTTATATTAATTAATTATATATGAATTAAGGTAGAGTGAATGCTTCTCTTATAAACAAATTCGTATTTGATCAAACTACAATTTTCATCTTTCCCTCTACGACGGTCTCATTAAAGCTAAATTTAACTATTTAACTATTTATTAAATATTATAGACTGCTATATTAAATATTATTAATATCATTATAAATGACGTTGAGTACGAGGTTTAAAGGAAAAACAACGTTTCCAAACTAATACTGTCAGGATTTTAAATTTATCTCTCTTTCTAGGAACTCTATTCAGCTTTATAGAGTTAGAGATATGATCTGATTTTGTATTTAGGGTATTTCCTTTGCGAGTGAAAGGGAATATGCGGGGTTTTCGTTGAAGTTTTGGCTTTGTTTGATTATTACTATGACATGATGCAGAAGAAGAAGAAGAAGAAGTGGAGTAATATGAAGAAACTGAAACTGCCGAATTAGATCTTGAACTGCTTATATGTGATTGATTAAAGAAAGTAGGGTTTGTTTTTCTGATAATATCTGGGTTATTTCTCTCTGAATTATTGTCGCATGATGGCCCTGCGGTACTAGTATGCCAGGTATCATCGGAGTTACTTTCATTAGTTGAATCATTAGAAGACACATGTTTCCAGTTATGGCTATTATAAGATGGTGGATATGTTTCAGCTAAGAATGGATTTTGATTATTATTTTTATTGTTGTTCCGTTTCATTTTGTCACTATCATTGTCGGTATCTTCACCAGCAGATTCATTTTTAATTAGCTCACCTTCAGATTGAGGTATTCCCAAATTACCTGATGTTGACTGTATTGCATCATTATCAGCTTCATTATCAACTTCCTTCACAACTTCATTCTCAACATCAACTTCGGCACCAGCATCAGAGTCAGCACCAGCAAGCTGAGAGGGAGTTTTAGATCCAGCATCACTACCAACCATATGTTCCTTTATGATAACACCACCAATCTCATCATTTTTACTTTCATCTCTATCTACTTTAGCTATTACTACTTCAAGCTCCTCCTTTTCCTTCTCCCCTCTCCCCTCTCTTTTCTCTCTTTCCTTTCTTATTTCTTGTTCATACTCATTTTCACTCTCATCCTTATCACCAAGTGCTTCATTTTCAGTTGATGAACACTCTTGGTAATTGAGAAAATTTGCTTTCCAAGGACTGTCTAGATATAAATTTGAACCATAAGCTGATAAATCTATATTTCTAGAGCTTTCACTGTTTAACGATGACTGCAAGATATTCAACGAGCTAGGAGCGTTAAATATATCACTTTCCTGAGATGATTGCTTTTCTTCAGGAGGTGTAGGATATCTTATACAACCTTCTCTATATGTTACATCAGAAGAGCGACTAAGCTCTTCACCAAGTTTTATATCACTAGTAGGATGGAAAAAGTAGCTAATAGACATGAGGTTGTTATAAGCTTAGGAAAGAGTTAAATTTATTAAGGTTATAGCAAACTACATCTAGATGTCATTATTTTGGCAAATTATTCATTATGGGAATTGAAAAAGTAGATATGATGATGTGGAGAAAAGTTCTAGGTTTATGTTTGGCTAGCGACGCAGGGACTGCTAAGGGTTCAATATATGCATATGTACTGGGTAGTATAAGTTTACCGATATATACGTTTAAACGTTAATCGTAAACAAATAATTTATATTAAATTATAGAAAATACATATATGAAATAGTACTACTAGTCGAAATTACTTCGAAAACCATTTTATATACCATCATATATTTTCCTTTCAACTCTTTTATCTCCATAACGCCGCATATCCATCCACATTAGGTGCTTTAATTGATTTCGAGAAGCGCATAATTTTACGCGCATCGCGTTATCCAAATCACAGCTTCAAACCAATCTTTGATATTTCTCTTTTATCATTCACCCATCAAGACCCTCATGTATATATCACCTAATCAATTTCCTACTACTTTTGAACAAATTCATAGAACATCATTATCTCATTCAACATGTAAAGTTGTCATCTTCGTGTCCTGCTTAGACATTGATGCGTTGTGTAGTGCAAAAATCATTTCAAATGTTTTCAAAACTGATTTAATTCCTCACAAAATTGTTCCAATTGTTGGATATAATGAGCTGAAGAAAATGTACAATGAATTAGATGAATCAATAGTCAATGTGATATTGATTGGATGTGGTGCAACTATTGATTTAGAAGAATATTTCGAAATTGAAGAGAAGAATGATCAGAAGATTTACGTAATTGATAATCATAGACCTTGGAATTTAGAGAATTTATTTGCATCTGAGAATATAGTATGTTTTGATGATGGGAAGGTTGATGAAGGATTAGTGGAGCATAAAACAGCATACGAATTTTTAAGTCAGGATGAAGGAGAGGAGGATAGTGATAGTGATGGAGAGGGAGAGGGGGAGCGAGAAGGGGATGAAGAGGAAGATGAAGAGGAGGAAGGAGAGACAGAAGGAGAAATTGATCTGAATGGAGATACTGACCATGGTGACACTGACAATGATATCATTGATGAAACTCAACGAGATGATATCGAATCTACTACTCAATCTGACGATACTCCTATCAATGATTCACTAGATGATAATGGAGATAGTAATGATAAGAATTATAAAAAGTCTATTCGTGAAGCTAGAAATCAAATTCGCGAAGCAAGACAAAGATATACTACACTACTGGAAGATTACTACAATCAAGGTTCTTTCATAAACTCCTCTTCTACAATTCAAATTTATACATTACTATCATTAATTGGTCAAACTTCTATCAATAACTTATGGCTAGCTATTGTTGGCTTAACATCTTTAGATGCTCAGCACCCTCAAATATACAATCTATATTATCCATTGTTAAAAGATGAAGTTGTTAGATTGACATCTCAAAATGAAAACACTACTGGTAGTTTGGTTATTGAATCAGATTATTCTCTCTTCTTACTTCGACATTGGTCACTATATCAAAGCATGATTCATTCCTCCTATCTTTCTTCTAAACTCCACCTCTGGACTGAAGATGGGAGAAAGAAGTTACATAAATTATTAGCAAAAATGGGCATTGCATTACAAGAATCAAAAGAGTTATGGATTCATATGAATATTCCAGTAAAGAGGATTCTAAAGAATAAATTAGTTTCTGTCTCAGGAATGTATGGCATCGAGGAGATAATTCGACAAGGTATAATTAGAAAATATGGATTTAAAGGGTCAGTTTCTGCTGGAGATTGTGTTGAATCATTAATTGCATTATTAGAAGCTGGATCAGGTGATCAATTAATATATAAAAATTATCAAGAATCTGAAACGCCCAACGAAGATATTGATGATAATGATAATATAGAAAAGTTAAATGCTGATAAAGAGAAATTCTGGATATCAAACTTTTGGGCTGGTTGGGATGCTCTAGATAATTTTGATCTTCTTCTCTTTGGAATTTCCAAAGCAAAGCTTCTCCAACAATCTATAGTAAATGTTTCGACCGCTATATTCGAAAAGCGACAAATCAAAGATTTACGATGTTTTCGTCTAGCAGTATTAAAAGAAGGACCAGAATTAGAAATATTTTCAAACCCCTTAGCATTAGCAAGACTTGGCTCATGGATAGCAGAAAGCTGTGCAGAAGTACATCCACAACCATTACCATTAGTTGTAGCATCATACGATCCAATACGATCCATCTACTTAGTATTAGGTATGGGACCAAGAAAATCAAGAGATGATAATGAACTATCCGCTTCTACCATCATTTACAATAAATTTGGCAGTGAATTCCAAACAGTTGCAAATAAAATCAATGCAAAAGTTCGTATCGATGCTTTCGAATCATCAATCATTGAAGTATCAAAAGACGATTTATCAAGATTCCTTGAAGCACTAACAATAAGTGGATTAAGATAAATCTCTTCCGTTTATTTATATATAGATATATGTATAATACAATTTAATTTATTACTCTCCACCTACCATCACCACTCCACACAAGCCTCCGGCGGCCGGGCTCTGCCCAGGCCCGTTGTTCCTCGCTCCGCTCGGAATTCGCAAGGAACTAATTTAACCAGGACCATATCTGGTTTCAGACTTCCTCGCGTAGCGAGGAACAACGGGTTCGGGCGGAGCCCGGCCGCCGGAGGCTTAACATCGTTATCTTACATATGCAGGGATATGCAGGGCTGGAGAAATAATATTCGTTAAAAGGACTCCCAACTGCTAAAACCCTAATTCTTAACCGAGAAAATCCCTTAACTGTCTCTAATGCGTCTAAGACTCATTTTAGTGGTGGGTGAAGAAGAGTGGGTTATATATAAAGTGGAGAGAGTGGATGTGAGTGGGTTCAAGTGAGGGACATAACCGATCATTGCGTCATCATCATATCTGTGTTCGAGGAAATTCTTCTCTTCTAATCTTTAGAAATGGCAGAAATTATTGCTAAGTCAGCTAGAAAGGCTTCTAACATCCTTAAGACTCTCTCAAATGATAAAAGAACGTCTGCTTTAAAGGTTATCCATGATTCATTACGTGATTCAAAAGATGAAATTATTTCTGCAAATAAATTAGATCTTGAATTAGCAGAGAAAGCTGATTTATCTGATTCTTTGATTAGACGATTAGATCTTGCTAAGGGTGATAAATATGATTCAATGTTGCAAGGGATTTTGGATGTTGCTGCTTTGGAAGATCCAGTTGGCCATGTTTCTTTGGCTAGACATTTAGATGAAGGATTAGATTTGTATAGAGTATCTTGTCCAGTGGGTGTTTTATTGGTTATTTTTGAAGCTAGACCTGAAGTAATTGCTAATATTACTGCTTTAGCTTTAAAATCTGGCAATGCTGCTATTTTAAAAGGTGGTAAGGAGTCTTTTAATACTTTTAATGCTATGGCAAATGCTGTTAAGAAGGCACTGGCAAAGACTACTATTCCTCCAGATGCTATTCATTTAGTTTCAACTCGTGAACAAGTTGGTGAATTGCTTCAACAAGATAAGTATATTGATTTAGTTATTCCTCGTGGTAGTAATGAATTGGTCAGACAGATCAAAGCTAGCACAAAAATATCTGTTTTAGGTCATGCTGATGGTATTTGTTCTATCTATGTTCATGACGATGCTGATAGTGACATGGCTTCACGGGTTATTGTTGATGCAAAAGTTAACTACCCTGCTGGTTGTAATGCAGTGGAAACAGTATTAATTAATTCAAATCTATTAAAACAAGAAAATAACAACCAATCAACAATAGTCAAAATTATTCAACAATTACTTGATAATAAAGTAAAAGTTAAAATCACTTCAGAACTTGAACAATATCTTAGTGTGGAGTCATCCGCTATAACATTTCCATGTCCACAGATTGAACCAGCTTCTGAAGTTGACTTTAATACTGAATTCCTTTCTCTTACAATTGCTATTAAGACAATTCCAACCGTTAGTGATGCAATCGATCATATCAATGAACATGGATCTCATCATACCGACGTAATCATCACTTCATCTACAGATACAGCCGAGAAATTCCTCAAAGGAGTCGATTCTGCTGGCGTATTTTGGAATGCAAGTACTAGATTTGCCGATGGATTTAGATTCGGATTTGGTACTGAGGTCGGTGTTTCAACAAATAAATTACATGCCAGAGGTCCAGTAGGTCTTGAAGGTTTAATGTCTTATCAATATCAAATTAAAGGATCAGGGCAAATTGTTGGCGATTATGCTGGCTCCGGAGGAACTAAACGTTATATTCATCAAGATTTTACTCCTGAAGATTAAGTATATAAAAAATAAATAAACTTTTAAGAATATCGAATTGAAGGAATTCACAAAATTCCTTTGCCCATATATACGTATATCACGCCATAATCGTTTATCGTTTGTTGTGTAGGAATGTTGTGAGCTGGAATCAGTCAGTAGCAGTGAGCGGATTAATAACAGTTAGCAATTATATTATAAACTTAACTAACAACCAGATTAATTAAAAGTAGAAGAATAGTACTAGTATAAGGCTATTTTTTACATACGGATTTAGATTTAGCAGTCTTTGTTGAGGTAGTAGCAATTAAAGTCGAATAATCGGCTTTCATTTCACCTTCTACCATAACGTTTCCTGTTAAAACGACGACGTTTTAGATTCTTAGAATCATTTGCAGAACTTGAATTTCTCTTATTAGAACCGGACAAATCGGTTTTAGTTGATTCAGAAGATTCGTTTTGATCTGAGGAGATATTCTTGCCTTTGTTATAATAGATTTTTGCTCTTTGGGCGGCAGTAAGAACCGTAGGCATAGGAATAACAGCACTTACAAAGGAATCATAGGTAACATTAGGATCGACAAAGAGGTTTGCAATGATTAAGTGAGTATAATTTGAAATAAAACTTTGCTGAGCACACATACATCTATAATAAACAAATGCGTACTTCGTGTAAAGAATTCTAAGATCAGGATTGATAATTCGAGAGAGCAAAATACTAACTGTTTTAACAGTGTGGACCATATCATGTATTTGCTTTGATGGATTCAAAATTCTATTAATCTTACAAAGGACTGGGTCACCAGCTGAGGCTAAATCAATATTGGGGATGACCATACTGAGCTGAGAACGAATTGAACCAGCTTCATTGGAGAGTGGAGTGTTCAAAGAAAGAGGAACTTTGTCGCTGTTCCAAACCATTCCGACAAAAGTTTTCCGGTCTTGTTCATTCATGTTTTCGAGTTGATTACCAAGTTCATTAAGAAAGCGGAAAGGGGCCCTACGAGAAAATTTAGGCAATTTCTTTACCTTTTGTAAAAGCTGCCACTGTCGATTTAGATTAGCAAGCGAATCAAGAAAGTTTTGATGTCTTCGAGCCTCCTGTAGTATATCTAACAACCTTCGTGCTTTTATTTTCGTGGTCGTCAACTGTTGACCCGGTGGGTCCACACGGGTTACGAGTTTAGTTAATTCTTGTTCTACGGTCAAGAATTCTATGGCCGACGACAGACTAGCAGTAGGTGAAGGAAGGTGAGCATTAACATCTAACGTAGATGGGTGTGGTTCTATGGTCATTTTTGAAGGAGATGAGATAGTGGGTGAACCATTAACAGTTTGTTTTTGAGGGACTGTATCAGTTGGCTTAGAAACAACGTCTTCGGAACCTGCATCAATTTGGCTATTACCAGTTGCTTGAGGCGATTGTATCTCGTTGTTTTCAACATGAAGAGCACAATTATCAGTCATAGATAAAATGTTTTGAGTGGTTGGTTATCTGAAAGAAATTGAAATTGAATAGCTGTTTTTAGGAGGCTAGTGGTGTTGTTGATTGACAAGGCGGATGAAACAACCAACTCCTGAAAGCTTTAAGGTTTGCTTGTAACCAGGAGAACAAATATGCCATCACTAGGTATTACACAAACTAAGTTCAAAAGGATCCACGCAAAGCGTAATAATAATAACACTAAAGGAAGTTTATTTATGGTAATATATCGGTCAATTTCAAGATCAATCAAGTTTAATTCTATAGAATTATTTTTTGCGCTCATCTTGCAAGCTTTAATTAAATAAAGCAGTTAGCAAGTGAGGAGGCCCTGTAGAACAACATGACACAATGGAAATTAACTAGATCTTTCTCTATCGTTTATATAGTTATAACAAAGTTAATATCCATCCATATAATAACGCTTCAACATTATGTTCCGCCTGTTACATTTCTACATCCGAATCTGGTAGCAGCAATAAACAGCTCACCTATTTCGGTTTAACAAACCCCAAATAGGCAATAACATACTACCAGAATAGTTAACTGTACAGTCGATCACAAATGTAAAAATAAATTATAAAGCATATCATTACTGTAAAGAGTAATTATATTAAGTAGAAACCTAACCCAATATAATCCAAACCTAATCCATTTAAGTAGATATTTTGAACATTTTATTGATCTAACAACAAAATTGTATACTTGCCCCATAACAATAATAACCTATTTAGGTTAAACACCCAAATAGGTTTTTATTTACTACTACCAAATAGTAAATTATATCGTTGATCATTGCTGTAAAGATAGTTAATTTTATACGGTGATCACGACGATAGAGGATAATTAGATACCTAACCCATATTGAACAAACCAAATGCACTTGAGCAAGATTTTTAAGAGTTTTTTAGTTTTACGACAAGTATAAGTATGTTATAAAAATATCTTCCCAAAGAGTATAATATATTGTCGATCAACACGTAGAAAGTATATTGTCGATCATATAAACAAGCCAACGTTATATTAATTCTATATTTCGGATTTATATTCAATTTTGTCTGTATATGGTGGGTGAATTGATCAGTTCCAGCAATATCTTCTCCATTCAATCAAATTATTTGAAAAAGGTAGTCAGCCGTTGGCTTAGCATGCATGGCTTGCTAAATTTATTAAAGCAATAAAATACATTTTATGATGTATGCCTATAGATACAGTTACTGAATACTTACTTACATGAAGATATATAGAATTCAAAGTAATGGAAGATTATGTTAATGGCTTACAAAAATCATAACCATTACAAACCAAATTCAAATTCTATAGAGAGAAATCTCTATTACGATATCATAGAGATAAAAACCTTAACTAATATCTAAAGTCTAGAGTGTACTAGATAGACATCAAGACGCTATCTATTCGAATGATTAAGTGAATCTCCTTACCACTTTCCGAAGAAAAATATAGGCTTGACTGGATGGGTGTCATTTACGACACATATAGACTAGCAAAGCAGATACCGAAAACTTTGAGGATGCTTCCCTGCTTCCCTCCCTAGCAGACGTGGCCTACCATAAAAGTATCAGATTCCTTACAGAAGAGTCCGTATAGGACATAGAGCGCCTTATTCAACAGCTCCTAGCTAACTAAACATGCAAGTTCCAACATAGGCCGAAGTCTCAGTAACGTGGTTGTGGGGCCGGTAGTAGCAGGTCAAGTCTATATGGTCAGGCCGATTAATTATTATCCAGATATAATGAAAAAATGATTTAGGTATAATTTTTAAGGTTAAGTTATGTTTAGTTATAGGTATTGTCAAATTAGCGGGTCATAATTGCAAATTAAGGTGTGAGAACTATTACTAGTGTGTGTGAATTCCACCCACACTTATGCACTATATAATTATTGTTATTGTTATTATTGTTATTATTGTTCTTATTATTTAATAAGCAATTGTTTTCTTCCTTCTCACCTACCTCTCTCTACCTACATAGTATAATAGTGCAATCCTCAGTTATAGGAGGAGGAGCCTATTATTTTATTTTATTATTGTAGTAAACCAAAAGTAGCGAAAATAAAATGCGTAGGTATATAATTTATAATTTAAATAATAAATTTGATTTTGTTATATTAGTGATCTAAACCTATCCTACTTACATATTCACTTTATTTAGCCTTATAATATAATTTATCTGACTTAAAATAATTTTTCTACCTGTATCCTCAAGAGAAGTAGTGTAAAATTAAATAAGAAGCTAAGCATTTCTCATAATAAGCATTCCTACAAAAATTAACTATATAATCTGAGTTATATATATAATAAATACACACACCTAATCCGTGATGTCGAACACTTTTACGTATATCATCATCGAATTAGGTAAAATTACTCCAAATTCGGTAATCTCTCTCTCATTAAGTATTAGTGCTCAAAATGGATATTATATTATACTAATAAAGTAAACACATTGTCGATCAATGCTTTAATTGGTAATAAATAACAGTATATCATTTTTGCAAAACCTAACCTTTATCAAATTGGGTTTTCAGCTGATTTAGAAATTACTACAAATATGCTGCATATATTTTGTATTTCAGAAATTAACGATAAGATTGGGTATAAATCTCTATGTGTGAGAACGATTATGTGATCATGATGGAAACGTGTGCGACAATATTATAAAGTAAAATTAAAAATATTAATAATTTAAGTAAACTAATATAATACCATATAACAACGGTTTATATAATAAAAAAGGTTTATAAAAAATATATAAAACATATATATAAATAGCGATAAATAACCCATAAATATATATACATACATATAATCATAGAAATATATATAGAAATGTATATGTATATGGTATGTATGACATAGAAACATTGAACACAGAGCATGCTACTAGTACTTGCTTTCTTCTATGAAGTGCAGCTATCTTAGTAATAGTTAACACGATCCATGACTAATAATTTTTATTGACTGACTGACTGATTGACTAAAACACCAAATATACTTGGAACCACTTTTTTTCAAACGTTTATCGCGTAATCTCAAGATCACATGATATAAAATTGAGTCGATAGTTATTACCGATTATTTGCCATATCAGGAATTAGTAAGTGTCCTGATCCATACACATCTTAAACCTAACCCACAAAGATAAATATTTTAGAGAATGTAAACCTAACCCACAAATATAATCATTTAGAGAGATATTATAGCGATTTACAACAAATATATATAAAAGGAAATAATACATATCCGAAAGTATACAATCAACTACTTCCTCTTTCTTCTAACTTACTTTGCTCATAGTAGTAGCAGGAGTAGAACTGTTTTCTACATTCGAAACATGAGACAGTTTATATATTATTATTAGAGAAGATAGAGTGGTAAATTAAGCAAATAAAACTAAAAAGAGTATTGTATTATTATTATTATTATTACTACTACTAGATTTGGGAACAATATTTACATATTCTCTCTTTGCCCTGTGAGAGAAGAGAAACACAACAATAAATAGGTGATCGTGGTGAATGGGAATTGAAGAAGTTATTATTTTAATAAATAAAAAAAAAAAAGCTAAGAACAATTTAATTATTTTTTCTGTATTAATTTCAGGTATAAATAAAATCTTCTTTTTATAATAATACTAGAAAATCAACAAATGCTAATAACACATATACCTTTATGATATATTGTAGTATTTTTAAGTGAGTTTTCCCATAACCAAAAAATTAAAATTAAGGGATTGAGTATCTACTGCTTTTTGAAATACTATTTTATTATAAACTATATAGATAAATAAATCGAAAGATATATATAAATAGAGGAGGGTTCAGCTATTAATAATCTCTTTACTACGAAATTAGAATTTCATAATATTCCTTTAAGTTACAAACAACTGTTCGTGTTTACCATACGAGAAAGCATCATCGCGAGTGCCTACCTATATATGATCTGACATGAATACTATATCAATGAGTAATAAGTAGTAGTAGTAGTAGGTAGGGCTTGGAAGACTTGATTTCGTTCCTGGGCGTTAGCTATCATTGAACAAACGATGCAGAGAGCTCCTTCTAGAGGTGAACTGAACAAGAACAAGAGCTGGATTAGTCATATATTTAAATATTGTCTAGTTAGGGTAATATATATAAATAAATATATATTATTTATTTTTTGATAGCTAAATAGAATAATGTGTTTTTCTAATATACTTACAATAGGTAGTATTATATTTGCTCTAAGTATATTTTATATTTTATACTGAAATTATAATCTTAAAGATTAAAAAGATTATGAAAATTATAAATATAATAATAATTATATGAATAAATAATAATAATAATAATAATAATAATAATAATAATAATAATAATAATAATAATAATAATAATAATAATAATAATAATAATAATAATAATCCACAAGGAATTTAATGTCCATATTAGATTAATCCGCACATCTTTTCATTGTGTTAAATAATGAGGGTTACGTCCTCCTGTTAGAAGAACAGCCTCCTCTATCTTTAGAAGCATTTGCTGATTATATCTCCAAATCAGGATTGTAACATTTACTACTACTACTAGATAAGTACCATTCTATAAATGTTAATTATATCCGTTTTGCGTGTTTTACTTTACCTAAGTACACTGTTGAATCGATAATCTAAAACCTAACAACCTAACCCTCGAAAATGGTTGAAAAGACTGTCTTTAAAAAGAAGGCTGCTATAACATTTAACTTTACCGCATGTTCGACAGTGTACTTTTACGCATATGATCGGCAATAAATTATACTTTTTCGTATATATTATGATTTACAATATATATTTGTTGTAAATCGTTTTAATCTCTAAATATTTTACCTTCGTGGGTTAAGGGTTAAGGTGAACTAGTAGTAGTTACCGGTTAGGCTTTTGAATATGATCGACAATCAAAATTCCTATTCAAGCTAAGATTTTTCCCGATGAGACAAATGATTACCAATTAGAACAATTTAATAATATATATATATAAATAGTAGTAGTATGGAATGCATATATATTTATTTAGTATTACTACTAAAAGTGTAAGTAATTATTATTTCTTCAACTTTTGTTATCTTTAAGAGATTATTAATTGTTGAATCGAAAGAAGTTAATTTTGTGACATTAGTTTATTAAAGGGGGTGTTTATTAGCTATCGGATTATTTATCTATCAACCTTTAGTAAAAAAATTTATTGAAATATATATATTTATTAATAATTTTTAAAGAGAAATATATAACTACAATTTATCCAATTCTATGCTATTATTTTCTTTGTATGTCGTCGTCTAGCTTTTTTTTCTTCGACCATCATCAGTTAGTTGTTTCTGAGAAGGAGGACCCGTTTCCATCGTTGTTTCACGGTCAATTAATAAAGAAGTAATCATCTAACTTCTCTATATTAAGTCAAGTTGATTCTCTATATCATCAGAAATACTTTGACCACTGGCCTGCATTCTCATATTCTTCCATTTTTTTTTTTTTTTTACGTGTTGTTTATTATTACATATAGATAAAACATACATATAAATATTAACAAAAAGATAATAATAAAATACAAATAAAACATATTTTGACAGTCAAAGAAATCTCAATGACGGAGATCTTGATGTATGTCGTGCCAAATAAGATAATAATACCAACGAATAAACGAAAAAACTCTTGCGAGAAAAACTTTCAAAAATTAAAATAGACGTAGGGGCAACCGACAATCTCAGAAAGAGCCTTCGCAATCCTCCCTTGGCTCGACAGAACTGATGAATTCTTGTATAGGATGCAACTCTTGATTGATAGTTGACAAATAAATATACTTGATAGCGATAAGCTCGATTTAATTCATAGATTGCTCGGATGAATCTGGCATATTCTAAATGTTGGATGTCTTCAGATAGACAGCAGTTGTAAAGTTGATACCATGTTGTAGAAGTAGTTAGTTGTAGTTCTATATTTGTAGCCATTGATAATTCATTTGTTGTTTCACACTGTAGATACGTGTGACTAGGTCTATCCACAGCTGACCTACACATAATGGACATTCAGGTCCCTTAAAAATAGCACCTTCCATCTGGTTCCGGGCTGATTGGTGCCACATTCCAACAGCAGGTAGTTTATGAAGAAGGAAGAGGTGTGATAAATATCAGTGCCACTGGATCACTCCGGCGAACGACTTGCAAATGAGGCAAAGAGTTCCCCACCTTGTGGCTTGTCTTTGATTCTCATCTACTGTCCATTCTTTGAGGCATAATGTGGTTTTTGACTCACCCTGTTTATTCCAGTACCGATGGAAAGTGTGCTTACCGAGGAGGCTTTCTGAAACTTATCTCTGAAAAGTGAAAAGAGAAGAATGGATTAAATCTCTCGATGTAATAATGTCCGTTGATCACCGTTTTCAACCAGAAATGCCAGGGATTCAAAAAAATTCGATTAGGTGATTCCAAACGTCGAGGACCACTAGGAGGTTGTTGAAGCGATGGATTTGTTGATAAAAGAATAGAATAAAGTAGGGAGCGCAATAACAACAGAAGCAGAAAAATATTGAATAGCTCCACCAACACCTCTGCGAGCCAGCCTGCCATTACGACCTCCGGGTGGTACTGTCTTAGAAGTAACCATATTAAAATTTCAACGTGCGCGACGTTGACGCTTACGGCATGGTGGTTTGTAACTAATTATATTAAATAATGTATTTTAACGGAGAAACATTGGCTAGAACCGTTATTTTTACAGTTTTATTCTATAATTGACTAAGTTATACCCATAAAGAGTGTAAAGTACTAACCTTATCCAGCATTTTCCGCATAACATTTTTTTACTGTGTAAATATTATTGATTAAACTTCCTGCTCAGTCTTATGCCTCCAGTGTCAGGGCGGTGTCCAGACTTAGGTAGTTGTAACGGTACACTTTGTTCTCCTATGTTTTATCACGTTTTCTGCGGTTCTCGCTGTTATATAAAATATATTTTCTTCCGTACTCTTGATATAGATCCTCATCGAACTCTAATAATTACACAAAATCTTGTATTTAAAATATATACGTATAGAGTTTATATTAACATTAGTAATATATCTTCAACCGCACCCAGACGTCGCATTATAGCAGAGATCCTATTACAGGGACATCGGGATTAAAGATCTCATGAGTAGAGTCATTGGAATCACATACTACTTTTCTACCTAAGCTAGGACCATGCTTTGCCCGTGAACTTGATTTGAACAGAACCGGCTGTCGCTTCTCATTTCTTGAAAATGAAATTGTGAGATTGGGTGGAAGGTTCTTGTGTTGCTTAATGAATTTGTGTTATATTTGCTTTCTATTTAACGATTGGGGCGGTTCAACCGAATTACTCGCGTTTTATTCGCGTTATTGATTAAGGGGGGGTATTATATATATGTTAACTTGTATAGACGAGGGTAGAAGTAAATAACTATATTACAATGTAGAGTACAAATACACTGACTTTATAATCGAGGGTTTAACTAAAGTTTAACTGAGAGAACGAAGATTGAATATGTTTCTTCGTTTTGCTCAGAGCCGCCGGATGATCTATCCATACCGGCGGGTATTGACATCAGTGCATTTATCCTTATAAAAGTCAGTCATTCGATTTAGACAGACAATGTTAAGAATATTCTAGTACGTTGACATATGGGCAGGTTGTTGAAGGCTACAAACGGTGTGCGTTACTGAAATTTCTGTTTACGTTTTTATAATCGAAATTTCAATTTTTTTGGTTAATTAACAAAATCAGAATTTATATCAAATTAGAGAATCAATTGAATTTTAGAATGTCTAGTCATACATTTTTTCCAGAAGGTAAGTAAAGAGTATAGGACGGAGATTAGGATGGTTATGAAGGGGTGGTTTGATATGCCGTGTGGTCAAACAACAGACAAACAGAGCGTACATACCATAATATAAGAATTGCGATTGAAACACTTTCAATCCAAGCTTTTTTAGGGAACAATGGGCCCGGTAAATGCCCGGCTTCCAGAGGTATGTGTTCAAAGTAAGCTCATAACTAACAATTTAGTCTTATGGGCACAAAGATCCAGTGAAACTGAAGCAGAAAAAAATCTTATCTACCTTACAATTAATGTTCAAGATTTAGAAACACCAAAAGTCACCCTTACTACTACCGAACTTAAGTTCGAAGGAGTTAGTTCTGATGATGAATCAATCAAGTATGCAATTAATATTGAATTTTTTGATGAAATTGATGTAACTAATTCAACCAAACTTGAAACCGATAGAGGATTATTTTTCGTTCTTCGTAAAAAGAATCTTCAAATTGAGTATTGGCCAAGATTGATCAAGGAAAAGAAGAAACATCCATATATTAAGACTGATTTCGATAAATGGGTTGACGAAGATGAGCAAGACACCGTTGAAGATTCTGACAAACTTGCTAATTTAGGTGGAGAAGGCGGATTTGATTTCTCTCAATTAGGTGGTGGTCCAGGTGGCCCAGGTGGCCCAGGTGGCCCAGGCGGCCCAGGTGGCTTTGATTTCTCACAATTAGCTGGTGGTGCTGGTGCTGGTGGTCCAGGTGGTTTTGATCTCTCCGCCTTAGCTGGTGCCGCTGGTGGAGCTGGTGGGTTAGACCTTTCTGCTTTAGGTGGACTTGCTAATCCAAGTACCGATCTCGGCGAATTAGCTCACGAAGATCAAGTCGAAGCTGAAGCTGAAGCTGAAGCTAAGGTTGAAGAATCAACTCAAGATTCAAAATAATTGTAGACTATAATAAAATAATCCTCTCTTTCTTCCACGTATATGCCTCCGGCAGCCGGGCTCTGCCCGGACCCGTTGTTCCTCGCGAAGCGAGGATTACCCATGAGCTCTAACTTCTTAAGGAGTTATCCATCTGTTGAATGTACAGAGGATGATAACGAGCCGATTAAGCTCTTTTCATTCGACCATATGGTCGGATAAAATCAAAGATGAGCTTTCTATAGACATAGTTGGATTGAGGAATCCGCTGAGGCCAATAGCATATTCTCAAGTCTTCAGTACAAGCGTAAACGCACGAAGTACTAAAGTAGAGGGTAAATAATTACCTTAGTAAGATTGTCAAGTATCAAATATCTGAAGAGTAGCTGGGATTGATATACTTGATGTAAGGTTGGAGACCGTCTCTTGGTCAATGGCATGTTCTAGCCAGCGAGAAATTCCAATCGTATATAGTTGAATTGCGAGCTTCTTAAATTATAGAGTAGAGCGATTATACTACGCACTTAGAATTCCTCGCTACGCGAGGAACAGCGGGTCCGGGCAGAGCCCGGCCGCCGGAGGCATAAAGTGGAGAGAGAGGGATCATAAATTCATTTCAAATAACACTAGTTGGATTTATACTGGTTCAACTTCTAAATGTGTATATGCAACTTGTTCATTTGGATCAGATCCGGGGGTGCTCTCTTTTTCGGTGGAATATTCATTGATATTCTCATGATTTTCTTCGTCATCACTTTCAACTCTTCTACGAAGTTCAGATAAATCATATGAATCATTGGTATCTTCATCATCTTCTTCAAAGGCAACAAATTTACCAGAATCAAGTAATTGTTTACCAGAAAGGACTTTAGTACCAGATTTTTGCAGTTTTTGTAATTCTTGTTCTTCTTGAGTTTTCTTCTTAGCAATTCTATCTTGTTTCCATTTTGTAAATGATTCTAAAGTGATTGGAGTGAGATTTTTTGGTAATTTCAATCGTTCAGTTTCAATAAATTCTTCAAAAGTGATTTCTGGTTGATTGGCAGCATTTTGTCTTTCCAACCTAAGCTCCTCTTTAGTTTTAAGTTTGAATCCTGGAGGAAGAGAATGTCTATATTTACATTCATTACCACCATTTGGACATACCCAAAACCAACCATATTTACCATTTTCAACAGCATCAATGAAATATTTACAAATGATATCAGTAGTAGTTTTAGGATTTCCATGTTTTGATGAAACAACACTACGTAATTTCTCTTCATCCCATTTATCCATAGTATCGTCCTCTTTTTTCTCTTCACGATTATCTGCATAAAGATCCTTTTTAGCACCCTTTCTTTCAACATCAAGATTATGACTGAATTTACATTTTGCACCTTTTGTACACATACCAGCCTTGAAAAATGAACATAAGACTGATTTAGGATCAACGCCAAAGGGAACTTTCTGGGTTTGCACAGGTTTAAATAATTCAGCAGCTTCAAGTCTAGCTTTATCAGCAGCCTTTTTCTCAGCAAGTTTTCTCTCCAACTCTGCCTGTTTACGTTTATCCTGTGCTGAAGTACCAGTTTGAGTCTCTACCTGCTTGACATAAGCTTGAACTTTAGAAGACTTATTCTTATTTTTTAGACCAAAGGTCTTATCTGAAGCTGCTTGTTGCTTCTTAGCAGCTTTAGTTTTACTAGATTCCTGTTGTTTCTTAGCCATGAGTGAAAATATTTGCTCCAAGAATAAAAAAAGTTAATATAAACCAAGATTTGGTCGTGTGAGTTTCACTAAGAAAGGTCTTCTCTAACAATTAAGGGTTAGCACTATCGACTATTTTTTTTTTCTTCATTTTAGCCGTGCGATGGGGTGGGCCCGCCAGGTGCCTCCGGCGGGTCGGGGCGCTGCCCCGAACCCCGTTGTTCCTCGCGTAGCGAGGAAAAATGACAGTAACGTGATAGAATTGGGAATGAGGACTTAGGTTCTTCCTCGCCTAACTAAGAACAAAGGGTCCGGGCAGAGCCCGGCTACTGGAGGCTACTCTGGAATACAATATTGCTTAAACGGGAGTTAAATAATTAGAAATTGAGCTACCTAAATGATCAACATGACTATATGGGGGTAGTCATGAATCTTGATCGTGACTGTGGAGTGCAAGCGAAAGAGAGACTGAAGTGAAATTTGAAATTTATCTGATTGTGTGGTATCTAGACAAGTGAACAATAGAGCAACCAATAAACCTCTTTCAAATCACTTATTATGACTTCTTCTGATATTATCAATGGTGAATCATTACCGCAGTTTGTTCTCGCATTTGATTTGAAATATAAATCGGGAAATCCACATAAGGGTGCTGTTACTGGATGTAAATTCAGCCCTGATAATCAATTGATTGCTACTTGTTCAGATGATAAATCTATAAGAATATGGAGTTCTAATGGTTTGTTATTGAATACTTTGGAAGGACATATTAGTGGTATCTCTGATATTAGTTGGTGTCCGGACTCAAAATTATTAGCTTCTGGCTCGGATGATAAAACAATAAGAATATGGGATGTTTACTCTGGTAAAATATTGCATATTTTAAGAGGTCATACTCATCATGTTTTAGCTGTTTGTTTTAATTATAAAGGTAATTTATTGGCTACTGGCTCAGCAGATGAAAATATTCGTATCTGGGATGTCAAATATGGCAAATGTTTAAAGGTCTTATCTGCTCATTCTCAACCTGTAACTGCTGTTGATTTCTCAAGAGACAGTACTATTTTGGTTTCTTCGAGTCAAGATGGTTTGATTCGTCTTTGGGATACTGCCTCTGGACATTGTTTATTCACTCTTGTTGGTTCAATAACTAACAATCCAGTAATGTATGTTAAATTCTGCCCAAATGGAAAGTACCTATTAGCATCTACATTAGATGGTAAAATCCGTTTGTGGGATTATATGAGAAATACTTGTGTGAAGACTTATAATGGAGATGGAATAGACTGGAAATATTCTAGTTCAAGTGTATTTATACTTAAAAATGGGGTATCGTTAGTAGCACAAGGGTATATGAATGATACAGTAGGGGTATGGAATGTACAAACAAAAGAATTGGTTAACAAACTTACGCATGAAGGAGTGGTGCTCGATACTGATGTTGATATTGAAAATAATAGATTAATTACTTCAAGTGTAGGTGGTACAGTGAAGGTATGGAATATAGTTTAATGTGTATGTATGTGTGTATGTATATAATTTATTTATTTATTTATTTATTAACAAAGCGTAAGAATAATGAGCGATGCGATCGTTTCGCAGACTGTCTACCAACATATATAAAGATATAAAGATATATCATAGAATTAATTTAATTATGAATATTTTTCCAGTTAGCGTTAACACGCCGTTGTAAATTTCCACACAATGGCATATAATCGTAATAAACTACACAATTTTATTGTTAATCTATCTATATCTATATCTATACCTATATCTATATCTATACTAAATATCCTAAGCCTAACAATAATCCACCAACTAAAGCAGTTAATGATAATGTCAATCTTCCTCCATCATTCTCTTCTGATGGTCCAGTAGGAGTACTGCTAGTAGTTGTATTTGAACCACTGGTTGGATTACTAGTTGAACTGTTTCCACCTCCAACTGCTTCGCTATCACCACAAACTCTATCTTTAATAAGAGTAGCACTATCTAATACACTTCCATTTCTACTTGCAATAAATTCATGTGTAAGATGAGTACAATTGTGAACTGTAAATTTGGACCATCCATAGTCACTATCTTGAGCAAATGAAACGTAACTTTCTAGTGGATAATCTAACTTGTCAATACCGTCATAATGACCACCTGCACCATTTATCTGTTTTGTTAGTATAAAGTTTAGAGAGAAGGGGCAATAGATTTACTTACTAAGAACCATGGTGAAGATGGATTATCTAATCCATTACTATCCGTTTCATTGAAAGCAATTGGCTTGATTCTTTGATAGTTATGAACATGACCATGAACCACTAAATCAACATTATTATCAACTAAAATTTGTTCAAATGTGGCTTGACATTCCCAACATCCATCTCCTTCTGGTTGATACCAAGGACGGTGACCTCCAACAATAACCCAAGGAGTTTTAGAACGATCAACATTCTGAAGATCATTTACGAGCCAATTAACTTGTTCATTTTTAGCTCCAAATGGTCCTGAATTTGCTCCTTGAATACCTCCTAATTCATCAGGAGCAATGATTCCATCAGCAAAATCAGTTTCAGTTGAAATTTGTACAAAATGAACTAATCCATAATCAAATGAATACCACATGTTACCAACACCACCAGATTCATCACCAGGCATTCTCCAATGACTTCTATAACCAGTGAAATTCTTTTGTCCTGGAACGCAAATACTAGTGTTGAAAGTTTTGCCCCAAACGGTAGCATCAAAACTACCATCAATACAATCACCATCATGATTACCAGGACCAACCATATATGGTTTAACACTACTTAATACGGAAATCTCTTGATAGAATGCATTTAAAATATCATTATAAATTTTAAACCCATCTTCAATAGTACTATTAGGTAAATAATGGGCATTTTCCTCTTTCAACCAATAATCGGCATAAGCGATATCACCTACATGCCAGATAAACTCATAGTCATCAATGAAATTAGAAAGTGATTGAATAGTATTAATCTCACCTGGTTCAAGTAAACCACCTTCACCTTTACCAGCTACAGTACTTAAACCCAAAGAACCAAATGTACCCATATCATTGACCATAGCAAAACTAAATTCACCTTTTGAACCACTTTCAACGGATGTAGTAAAATTATATACATTAGGGTCATTATCAGTTTTATAAAAATAAGTAGTATTACTTTGCAATCCAGTTATTAAAACATGATTATCCCAAGTTTCAGAATTTTCATAAGTTTGAGAAACACCAGTAGAACTGAGTGATAACTCAGTTTTAGAAGGACCATAAGAAACTACTGGGTTTTCATCTTCAGAAGGAGTACTCCAACTAACAGAAAATCCATCTGACCCGGCATAAGCAAGACGATATAGAGAAGGACCACTAATGGAAGATGTACTATTATCGTCAGCTTTAACAGCTGCAGCAACAGCAAACGCCGATATGATAACGGATCTAAACATGTTAATGTTGCAATTGGCAATTTAACTTATTATTGATGATAAACCATTACTTTTATATGAAAATCACAAACCCCCATACTGAACCATTAAACTTAAGATAAGATAGCAATAACCAATAGAAAATCAATCAATTCACATGACAAACCTCTTGCATTTTGATATACTTGAAGTTATATAATAAAGTTGATCGTCATACACGTGCGCGGAGATATAAACAAGGCATCAAGGTTCACAGGATTTCTTCATGATGATGTTAACGTTAACATTGAAATTCGCAGCATGCACAGGCTGGGCCTATCATGGTATTTTGGTGAAACAATTTCTAAGGAGGTATATAAAATAGTATTACAAGTATATTTATTTGAGCAATTAAATCTCGTTATTTAAAAATGTGTACATGAAATTCTAGTAAGTTGGTAGATTATTACTTACATCTTGCATCGTGGTCAATCTTAACGATAAACTGATAATGCAGGAAATAATTTTTACGAGTTGGAGCTACCCGGACAGTAGTAATATCGAATGAATATCAAAAATAGTCAAGTATGATAATGCTTCTGGAATAAATATTATTAGACAATACAATTACTCATTCATGATATGATGTAGATATCATTTATATCAGAGTTAATTGCGCTTCCTCTCTTCCGCAAATTAGCACTTTCATTACAATTTATGCAGGTTACAGAACTTACGTCCGTGGTTAACTTTAAAGGATATTGGTTAGAAGCGAAATATCTATGGTAGCTTGGTAAGATTCTAAACTGTACTTCAGCGGTTGAATTTTTTGAGTGGTCGGAGTGGAGTCAGTAGATAAAGCGCAAGAACTGTTTCAGAATTTTTCAGATTGCTAGAAACGTATTAACTTACACGATTATTAGGTTTATTTAGTTGGTCTAATTAGCATTGTATCAGAAAACCAGAAGTTTTTTCTTCGTGAGGTAACGGATAGTTGTCGAAGTTATCTCCGGCCAATATTTGTTCTATTCTTAAGTCCGGTGTATACTTCAGAATCGTTATACTCTGCTTATCTAATTATATGAGTTTATTTTTAATTCTTTTTGACTAACACCAATTCGAGAAAATATTATCTCCGCAATTTATGTCCTAGGCGTTTTGAAATTAGGTAAAACTAATTCCCCCCTGAGAAACGCAATCGGTATCCGTTGTGCTTATTAACACCGCTACAGAAACAAGTTAAACAAGGCTTAACGCCATGGCGGACTTATGCTGCGGAATAAGCTTCGCTGCATACTCTTCCCTGCATGATATGACCGCGGAGTCCGGCGGTCCAATGTTGCGCCTATAAAGTATAAATATGAGCTTAAGGAGCCAGATAAATTTATTCTTACTATTAATCTATAACACTAATCAAGAAAATATTAACTTATATCTTTTAAACATTTCATCTTTGCAATTATGTCTTCTAATACAACTTATTTCGTATCTGGTGGTAACAGAGGTATTGGTCTTGCTTTAGTTAAGAAGCTTTCCTCTATTGAAAACTCAATCGTCATTACCACTGCTCGTAATGTTGAAAAATCTTCTGATCTTCAAGAATGGATTAAGGAACACTCTAATGTTCATGCTCTTAAATATGATGCTGCTGTTCAATCTGATGCTTTCGATTTAGCTAATCAAATTGAAAAGCTTGTTGATGGTGTTGATGTATTTGTTGCTAATTCTGGTACTGGTGAGAATCCAATGTCTGTACTTGATACTCCAATTGATTCTTGGAGCCGTCTTTATAAAATCAATGTTCTTGGTCCAATTGTACTTTTCAAAGCATTATATCCATTATTACTTAAACGTGAAACTCGTAAAGTTCTTTTCACTAGTAGCTCCTTAGGATCTCAAGGGGATATGTCTATAGCTCTTAGCTCTAGTTCTTATGGTCAGTCTAAATCTGCTTTGAACTTTACTGCTAAAGAGTTAAGCCTTGAATTAGCTGAACAAAATTTCATTGTTGTTCCTATTCACCCAGGTCTTGTCGCTACTGATATGGGAAGCGGATATGTTGATAGACTTGGTGATAAATCTTCAGAATTTGCTGATATGCTTCGTAACAATCTTATGATTACAACTGAACAGAGTGCTAATGCAATTTCTGATCTTATATCCGGACTATCTAAAGAAGATAATGGAAAGTTCCTTAGTCATGATAAGACTGCTCTTGCTTGGTAGTTGGTAGTTTATTTATTTATATCTATTTATTTCTATGTAACTTAATACGTAAGATTTGCTTTCCCATTGCATACTTGTCTCTAAATTATCAAGCTGATTTGAGTATAAAACATCTAATATGAGGCGAAAATATTCAGTGCAATCAGGGTTAATTGAATGAGTGAAAGTTTCTCTATATTTTGAACGCTTAAAACGAATATTCGGTTGTGACTTAGATTATCTTCATAAGTGCCTCATTTACTTCACAATCTTTCTTCGCTATGACCGTATTTCGATCGTATCAAACGTTTCATATGCTGATGTTGAAACAACTAGTAAACTTAAGTTAGGTAGGTATATTTAATAAAATTTTATATTCTATTATATAATAAATAAATGCTATTGTTACATACTATTGAGAAGCTGTCTTATACTCAATATATCCGGTAATATCAGTTGGATCAGCTGCATAAAAGGTAGATCTATCATATGGAGTTAATTCAATCTTCTTTTCAATTCTATCAACAAGATCTGGATTAGAAATGAAATATCTCCCAAGGGCAATTACACTCTTGGGATCCTCTTCTGCTGCTTCTTCGGCATTATCAGTAAGACCACCTGCTTTTACAATGATTCCTTGCCAAATATCCCGAACAAAGTCATTGCTACCTGCTTGAACTACATCAACTCCACCATTAACTCGAGGTTCAACTACATGAATATAAGCTAATCTATTACCTTGTTGAGCACGTTTTTCAAGTTCACTAATAACGTAGGAGAATTGAGGAATTGGACTGATACCGGTTTCTAATTCGCCAAAGGTACTCCAAGGGGACAATCTAATAGCCAGCTTATCAGCGCCAACTGCTTCAATAATAGCATCAATTACTTCAAGAGTAAATCTAGCACGATTTTCAATTGATCCACCGTATTCATCAGTACGATGATTTGTATTTTCATGTAAAAATTGATCTAAGAGATAACCATTTGCATTATGAATTTCAACACCATCTGCACCAGCTTCAATTGCATTCTTAGCTGCTTGAGCATAGAATTGAGCATATTCCTTAACTTCATCCCTTGTTAATGGACGTGGAGTAATACCAGTCTCTTTAGTTGCTACATCTGATGCTGAAACAACACCAGATGTAACACCATCTTCGCTAAGAGCATCAGGTAAACCAACTCTACCAATAGCCCATAATTGAATGAAAACGAAGGATCCTTTACCATGAATTTTAGAAGTAACATTCTTCCACCCATTGATTTGATCTTCATTCCAAATAGCAGGAACTCCTGCGTAACCACCAGCTTTAGGATGAATAAGAGTAGCTTCGCTAACAATTAAAGTACCAGCTCTTGCAGCTCTTTGTTCATAGTATTTTCCAAAAACCTCTGGAGGAATATGATTAGGAGTTCTGAATCTAGTTAAAGGAGCCATAGCTACTCTATGTTGAAGAGTAACATTACCGACTTTGATAGGAGTGAATAAAGTAGGAGTAGTAGAAGTGACGGTCATTGTTAAGTTATAGGAAGTTGGTAGTATTGTATAAAGATAGTCTGTATTGTTTGGTATTGATAATGAAAAAGATGATCAATTGGAGAAACGATCATTATTTATATTAAAAGGAGTTATCGAGGTAGCGGATATAAGAAATAGAGACTTACCTAATTTAGATGGTTTCCTTGTTTCGACCGCGGAGGACGTTAAGTCCGCCGCTGTAAAATCCGAGGAGATTTTATAGCCTCGCGAGAGAGAAATGGAAGCAGTGCAACTTAGAGCTATCTGTAGAGTATAGTCTTAATTTAGCTTGGTAATGAACCAATTATATAATTTAGATTAAGTAAAGACTAGGCTAGCTTAATTATAAAGGCAATAAAAACTTTATCTAATTGAAATAGTATAAAATAAACCTCTCTTTGACCTTCTCTCCATCATCCCCGCGGATCTACAATCAGCGCGGATGTGGATCTCTACATAGAAGTTCTGTACCTGCAGAATTACTAAGACCCTTTATCATGGACAAGTTCAGGGGTAGTCTTAATGGTAGTTTCTGGGGATGTTATTAATAATAGCAGCGTTCTTAGGGTCATATTTGGATTTTTTATATTAAGTTTCTTGCTTTCTATTATCTAGGTGGTTAGGGAGTTGGTAAATGAAATAGTTGTTTATTTTGGCAATAATGTTTTTTATCTAAGCTTGGTAAATGTGCAAGTCCGGCGGTATAAGAAAAATCCTTATATAAAGCACTATATTATTAATAAACGTTATAATAGAAAGGGGTTGTATAGTCCGTTATTTAGAATAGAGATATTGAGCTTTGTAAAGCGAGAATTATATATATTTAGAATACATTTATATATAGAATATTTTCAATAAAGCAACGCGGTTACCAAAAATGACCTTACGTGAATAGATAATTATAGTTAAGCTACCACAGATAATTAAGATTGTATCTTTCACCAGACGACAGCCCCGGCAGTTTGAACTAAATTACTGTTTTACTATGTAGAGTACAACAACTGTATAAACGAGTAAACGAGGGGGTCCGGGTACAAAGTAAATAACTATAACCGTAATGGCGTGTAAGCTATTGAAATTCAAGTCAACCGAGTTATTGAAATATTGATTCGGTTTTTCTCGGTTGATAGGATAAAATCTTAAACGATACTCCTAAATAGTCCGAGCTTTGCTCGGAACAACGGGTCCGGGCAGAGCCCGGCCGCCGGAGGCAATCAGGGTTAGGAATTATATAACCCAACTGGCGAATCAGATATAAATCCGTTGATCCGAGATCGGGGGAAAAGAAAGAATGTCGAAGATGAAATTTCAATAAAAAATGCACTGGTAAAGTCCCAACGTAAATTCCCCACGTATTGCATTCCCATATATACACCGAAAGGTACCTCCTCCCTGCTTGGTGGTGTGTATTGCTCATTTGTTGATCTGCAGATTTATCTTTTGTTTGTTCTTCTTTTTTTCTTTTCTCTTTTTTTTCTCCATATGAACATTCCTGATCGATTACAATTAGTTCAAAGTCATTTAACTTCATCAACTATAATGTCTTCATCTGCTTATTCTACTCGTCAAATTGGTGCTCAGTACACCCTCGAACATAAAGTATACATTGAAAAAGACGGAAAGCCAGTTTCTGCTTTCCATGACGTACCACTTTATGCCAATGCTGAAAAGACTATTCTCAATATGATTGTTGAAGTTCCACGTTGGACTAATGCTAAATTAGAAATCTCTAAGGATTTACCACTCAACCCAATTGTTCAAGATACTAAGAAAGGTAAACTCAGATTTGTTAGAAATTGTTTCCCACATCATGGATATATCCACAATTATGGAGCTTTTCCACAAACCTGGGAAGATCCAAACACTGTTCACCCAGAAACCAAGGCTGCTGGAGATAATGATCCATTAGATGTTTGTGAAATTGGTGAAGCAGTTGGTTATACTGGACAAATCAAACAAGTTAAAGTATTAGGAGTTATGGCTCTTCTTGATGAAGGAGAAACTGATTGGAAGATTATTGCTATTGATGTCAAAGACCCACATGCATCAAAGGTCAATGACATTGAAGATGTTGAAAGAAACTTCCCAGGTTTACTCCGTGCTACTAATGAATGGTTCAGAATCTACAAAATTCCTGATGGAAAGCCAGAAAATCAATTTGCTTTCAGTGGAGAATGTAAAAACAAGAAATATGCTGAAGATGTTATTCGTGAATGTGCTGAAGCTTGGGAAAGACTCATTGCAGGAAAGGTTGATCCAAAAGGAATTGAATTATCCAACTCCACTCTCGCTTCTTCTACTCCAGAAGTAGCTGCTACCATTCCACAAGCAGAAAACCTTCCTCCAGCTCCAATTGATAGCTCCATTGACAAATGGTTCTTCATTGCTGGTGCCTCAGTTTAAAACAAAATATATATGTATATCTTTAATTGCAACTAGATTTACGTACGGGGGGTCGGGCTCTGCCCGGATCCGTGTTCCACGCGATTTATAGTATTTACGAATTCCTCGCTTCGCGAGGAACAACGGGTCCGGGCAGAGCCCGGCCGCCGGAGGCAGCACATGTATATGTATAGATAAATGGGATTAGAATTCAACAGCTACAGTTGTTACTTTTGAAATAGAAGGAGCAGCGTCTTCGATGAATTTTAAATGAACAGGATCTGCTTTGAGATAATAATCTAGATCAGATTTATTTTGAAAATCAATTGCTAATATAAAATCTGTTTCTCCATCAATTGGTGATGGAAGGATATTTGGTCCTGTACGAATTTTAGTAACATATTGTTGTCCTGATGTATTTAAGCATTCGATTTGTAAATTAGTAAGTCGTTGTTCGAGTCTAAGGGTAGTGTTAGAGAGTGTGGTGGTTGATAAATGATGTTGCTACTTACTCGGATATAACTTCTTTGGAAACATCCTTCTTCCATTTAAATAATGCAATCTCTGTAATACCCATTGTTGATATTGGTAGTTGTTGTTTGATTGGAAGGTGAAGTAGGTTGAGGTTGACGGTCGAGTTAGAGGTTGAGGAGAGAGTAATGATCGACGGTGTCATTCACTAAGTATGGATAAACCCGTGGAGATACCGTAAATGCTACTCGAAGCAGCTTTTGCTTGTTGATTGCGAATAAAGAGCTAAGTGGATTGAGTTGGGATGAGATGAGATGATTGGAGAACAGTGGCATTGGAATTTCTATATTTAAATCCATCTGGAAGTAATCTGTAATATCAGTTATATAAAGGGTTTGTCTTTGGTAGTTACAAGTATAGATAGGAGAAGATCAGATCGTATGAAAAGTTCATTGAGTTAAAGAAAATGCGAGTGAGAATGCGAGTATAAGTTTCTAAGTTGAGAGTAAATACTTGATAATATTATATAGTAATTTATATAACATCAATTATAGTTAAATACACCCAATTTTCCTTGGAGATACTCAATTCAACGTTGAGCTTCCCTCGATTTAACGGGTCCGGGCAGAGCCCGGAAGCCGGAGGCAGAAAGGGAGAGGGGATATTATCTATTTAACAGGATGCATCTACAGATTTAGCAGCTTTTACAAAACGTTCAATCTTTCCTAAATCTTTAACACCGGCAGTTTCTACACCTCCACTGACGTCTACGCCAAAAACACCTTCAGTTTGAAGGGCTTGAGTGACGTTATGTTCGGTTAATCCACCAGCGAGGATGAATCTAGCACCAAGGGATACTTGGGATTTGATAGCAGACCAATCAACGAGTTTACCTTCACCACCGATTTCACCATCTAGAAGAGAAATATAGTGGTATCCTACAAGGGATGAGTTTGAGAATCCAGCGGTATTAGGAGTAAATCGTTTGATTACTGGTACTGGGATTATTCTACACCATTCTAGAGGTTCATTACCATGAAGTTGGACATAATCGAGATTGAGTTCATGTTGAAGGGAGAGGATTGTTTCTAATGGTTGATTTAAGAATACACCTACTAATGCTGGTCGACGGCGGGTTTTAGCACGGATTATTTGGCTATTTATTTGAAAGATACTTGAAACGGATGGAGTTAGTGAAAGGGTTGGCCAAGGAGGGAGTAATGTTTGACCAGAACCTATACGGCTCAAGGCTGGGTTTGAGGTTGTATGGAAGAGAGAAGATGGTGATGATGAAGACGTTGGAGAACTACCTGCTGATGAGGAGGTTGATTCTCTATCTTCTTTTCTTTCCTTATCTTTATCTTTTGAACTACTAGTTAAATGAGTTGCCTTTTGTAAAAGGGATGATGTGGTTGAGGTGATAACTGATAGTCTTCTTGATGGTGGATTGGGAACGATATTAGCAGTAGCCCGATTGATGTTGTGAATATAATCAGAGATTTTTTTTGCTTCATTATGATCAATAGTACGACTTCTGCCTGGTACCATAATCATACCAATCATATCAGCACCAGATTCAACTGCTTTCTGAGCAGCTTCAAGGGTCTTAATGCCACACACTTTTACTAAAGGAGTAGTATCTGAATTGTTTAAGGATGTAACTGTAGAAAATGATTTACCAGAATTATGTGATTGAGTTTTTGAAAGATTATTTTCATGTTTTAATGAAGGTAATAAACTAATATTTTCAATCATAATTGATTTATTGTTGTGTAAATCAGAAGCTTGTAAAACATTTTTCAAATGAATATGGAGTATTGAAGTGGATTTTAAAATAGTTGAAACATGTCCTGATAATTCATTATCATCAAATGTAAATATTGCTGTTGGTTTATCTGGTAAATCAAGTAAGATTGATAAATGATTTATATCATCAATTACTACAATTGAAGATAATCCTTCATTTTCACAATTTCGAAATTTACTTATAATTGAAGAAAAGTTATTATTACTAGTGAAACCATTTTCAATTAAAAATAAGTCACTTGATCTATAAAGTATCCCATCAGAACCAGTAATAGCAGCTTCTACTTCTTCACCAACAAGATATTGTTGAGATCTATCTGCTTGATAAGCCCATAAAAGTATTGGACGAACTGCCAGTTTATTTATTGCATTCCTAGCTGCTAAATTATGAAGAGTAATTCCTGAATAATTGACAAGAACCGAAGTATTATTTTTAGAGAATTGTAAAAAGTCCGATGGTTCAGTATGGGAGTGATTTAAATGACCAACTATGAATGGATTCTGAGTTGATGAACTTGTATATTGAGATAATAAATTTAATTGATCTACAATAGAATATTTTGGTTTATCAGTAAAGATAAGAATGTCAGACATGAGTAATGAGTAATGGGGAGGGTAGGTGTTGGTTGTGGTGGTGTTGGTAATAGACAATACTGATGATACTGGTGAGGATATCGATGAGGATACTGGTGATACTGGTGAGGATACTGGTAAGGATACGGTCGATAATACTGGTGAGAAACTGTTGATATTAATAATACTGGTGATAGTTAACAAATACTAAATACTACTAGAAACCACTATAAAATCAATACAATATTCAAGACCTACTTCAAACCTATTCTTCAACTCTACCTAACTACAATCTACAAAATCAAATTCACAATTCAACAAAATCAAGATCAAACTATAATTAAAATCAAAATTATCTAATCTTGCTTGCTGCTGCTTGAGTTATTCCCGTGAAAAATTTCAATAAACTCTAAAAATATTTTTTATCTTAAATTTCCTTTTGCCGTTTTAAGTATTTTTATTTAAAAATTTAAACAACCTATCAGAGAAGTCGCACGAAAAGAAAAGTAGTTTTTAATATACTTTTTATTATAATCCAAAACGGTCTTTATCAGTTAATAAGAGAAAATCAAGACCCTTATATGAAGCGGCTATGACGGGCAGTCAAAGTGTCAAAAGCTTGCCGATCATCAATAATCACGCCTTAACAGTAAAGATAAGGCAGATGGGGGAAGATCGACGATGGATAATTGTCGGAAGGAAGAGCCGGAAGAATAATAGTACGAATAAAAAGAGGGCTGAGTTATTAAGCGGGAGTAAGCGTTGAGAGAGTTGATTAGTAGTAGTGGTTAGTGTAGATGATGTTGTTTGGATAGTAGGTAAATTAATACATAAATTCAAACTTTTTATCCGTTTTATAATCTCACCCATGACGTTATATACATACAAACTAGCTTGTCTTTAACTACTTATATATGATTAAATTTCGGCGCGCGCCAGCATACGATATAAAGGAATAATAAATACAGCAATACTTATTCATTAATAATCAAATAAATTTAACATCAACGTACGCCATATTAAAATTAAATTAATATAGTAAAAACCAAGTGTTGCCTAGTTAACAAGCTCAAAGTACGTTGTACCCCCACGCTGATCAATCTCACCATAGTACATTATCAATACGCACGCACACTGACTTACGCCTATCCTATAACATAATATTAACTTCACAACAATCTTTATAACATCGTTTATAAACTAACCATCTTAAAACAACTAACCCCGTCTTCTTATTCAGCCACTGTCGCCCCCCCCTAGTCATCTCTTGTCACCTTTCCCTTACAAAATATACGATACAGAGAGCTACAATTAGAGTTTATGCAAGGCACAACGTTATAACGTGCAGAGTTAACCAAGCTTTCCTCGGAGGTTAGGGAACATATATACAGTTACATAAGCGCAAGCAAGACATTTTCCTCCGGAGGCCGGGCGCTGCCCGGACCCGTTGTTCCTCGCTACGCGAGGAATTGTCAATACCTTATTGGCAAGAAGCTAATTCCAAGTGTAGTGACGAACCGCAAATCCGAGCAGCGCCCGGCCCCGTCCCCGTTATAACTATGTCTAACATTTTACTTACCTCAGTCATTTTCATGTTCTTCTCAATTATACTTTCTAAAATCATTCTCATACTATAAATTACCTTTTCTAATTTCCCAAAATCTAAAAAACAAAAACATTTACTAATAATTTTACTATTAAAACTCCAATCAAACCTTATCAAACCCCGTTTAAACAATCCCCTCTCCCCACAAGCCTCCGGCGGCCGGGCTCCGCCCGGACCCGTTGTTCCTCGCGTAGCGAGGAA
>JAJMID010000108.1:0-36427 GCA_030583405.1 Sugiyamaella americana
AAAAAAAAAAGAATGGGGATAGTAAAGAGAATAATTAACCGCAGCAGATTCATCTACCACAACTATATTTCAACTTCTCAGCTGTCACTCATAGTATTTATCACCATATTATAAATAAAATAATCTATATAATAAATAAAATATTTATATTCATAATAATAATGAGTGGATGACTATGTGTTTCAGCCAAATGATGAGTAATTAGTACCCTTAGGAAAAAACTTCACGGTGTCGTACTAATACACCATTACTGACAATTCCGATTTAATATATACAAATTTCAGTATATAATTCACATAATATATATATAATATACAATAATTATAATATAATATATTAAACATTTTAAGTCAATTAATTAAATAATTATTAATTATTTTATTAGACTTTGTATGTTTAATTGTATCACGTATGTAGCCCATAATATAAAGGCCATGAAGACTTGTCTTAATCTATATATTATTTTTCGTTCTATGAAAAATTTTAATTTTTTATATTATTAAATATTTAAATTAAAATAGATTGCGTTCATTAGCGGACTTAACCTAATACTTTACAGCATGAACTAGAGACAGTTATGTAGCACTTGTATTTCTTAAAAAAAAAATATGCAAATTATGGTAAGATTAGCGTGTATTATCGCATTAAACTACATGATCCACTGTTAATAACCTAAACGGTCTATTGTTTTGAGTTTCTACATTGTGTAGTACTCCTCAGGTGGTATGTTCTCATATTAACTTTACAAAAATTAATAATATTTTTGTTAACATACATTGTTTACACCTATAACTAATTGGTTGACTAGTCCAATTTGATACTATAGGTTTCGTCACTCAATGTCAATATTATTATAATTAAATACCTTCATATAGTGGTTGTCATACATGTATCTATAGATTTAACCCTTACTCATGTACTTCATTATAATTTAAATAATAATATTCTAGATTATTTTATAATAATCCATACTACTGACCCTTTATACCATAAATGTGTACCACTTGTCCTATATGTCTAACCGCAACGGCTGGCACATAAATTAGTTAGGACTATTTATATAATTTTACTCATTATGTCAATTATATATTAAGATTTTATACTTTATCATTAACCTCTACTGAGGAATATTATTTATAATTTATATATAAAATATATAAATCATTGTTTATTAAATAATATTAATTTTTCATCTTGTTAGATTACTCGTTCAGACTTTCGTCCATTGACAAATGTTACTTACTGCTGTATCTAATAGATATTAACCATTATTTCAAGGTTAACGTGACTGTTCCAACTTTCATTGTCAGCTAAACATAGTATTGGCTTGGTAGTCTATTATACTACCAACTACCTAATGTTATTAATGACTTGACTATTATCAAATATATTTTTATATTCTTTATTATTTAATAATAAATTATTAATTTATATTAGTATTTAACTAAAACAATAGTTCATATTATCATTCTTTACTCACGTTTTCACGACATTAATATAATATAATATTTTAATTTTTAAATATTTATTATACCGTATCATTCGCATGTATTATGTATCTAACTAGCGGTTACACTGAGCCAACATCAAGCTCAAATATTAATTTAATTCACTATTACTTATATTTATTTTAATCAGGCCCACATAATATTGTATGGGGAATAATTATATATTTTATATAATATTATAATATAATATTATAATATTATACAAGAGCAAGCGGATTTGAACCACTAATGTCTGATTTGAAGTCAGAAGTATTACCATTATACTATGCTCTTATTATTATTATAAATTAAAATTATTATTAACACCTAATAAGAGTCGAACTTATGTCATTAGTACCGTGGACTAACGTTTTACCGCTTAAACTATAGGTGTTTATATCATCTAATCAATATATAGATAAAATATTTATATGATTGATGAGAATCGAACTCATAATAATTAAGACCTAAACTTAACGCGTTTACCATTTCGCTACAATCAATAACATACATATTTATTAAATACAAGTATTAATAAATTATATATTATTATAAAAATATTACTTTTAATCATTTATATATATATATAATATGTATATATTATTTTAATAAGCTATATATTATATAATGTTTATCTAATCTTACATAAAATATTATAATAAGAATAACTATATTATATGGATAATTATTAAATTTTAACCTGTATAGTACCATATAATTATATTTAATAAAATAGAATAGACTTTTTAGTAAAATAATCATTAACTCATATTATTTTAATAAATCTACTCCCCTTAATTGTCTAATAATTTAGATAGGGAATAGATAAACAGAGTTTAATAAAATATATATATAAATATTTATATTTTTATTATATTTAAAACGGACGCGGTAAGATTCGAACTTACGGTTCCAATAATGAAACATAACTACTCAAGAGTCACACTTTAGACCACTCAGTCACACGTCCTATATATAATATATATTAATAATATGCTGAATAGTGGACTCGAACCACTAACTGTCGATTACAAAACGACTGCTTTACCAGTTAAGCCAAATCAGCTATAATAAATATAATATTATATTTACCTTTATTTTTTTTTTTTAGTGAATACATATATTAACTTTAAAATTAAAGTGATAAGAGATATATATAGTATAATTTAATTTGGTATATTATTACTTAAAAATTAAGTATAAACCATATTTAAAATATATGTTATAGTCTTTAACACAAATAAATGTATATTTAGAACCGATTCGTACTTGATATGCTATCAGTACTTAATCAAATTTAAAATTTATGAATCTCTCTACTTAGCTAATATCTAAATATAAAAAATAATTTTAGAAATACACCATTGGTAAAGTAATAGTAATCCTTTCGTACTAACTATTAGGTCTAAATTTACATGATCCCATAGCAGATAAGAACCGAACTGTCTTACGACGTTCTTAACCCAACTCACGTAGCGTTTTATTTGACGAACAGTCAAACCCTTTCAAGCAACTACAACCTGAAGGATACGCTGAGTCGACATCGAGGTGCCAAACTTCCCTTACAATATGTACTCTCTCGGGAAATAAGCCTGTTATCCCTAACGTACCTTTATCCGTTATCATTATGTCTTACTATCAACAATAATTGTTCACTATACCACACTTATGTGCTCATTTGACTTGTATGTCTTATGATTTGAGTGCCATTACGCTATTACACTTAATATTAACATTATTTTATATGTTACTTAGTATTACTTCTAAGTTATATGACACATCACGTTGTATAACATTGAACAAAATTAAAATTAATTAATTTCGTATAACTATATACATTATACATAATAATATATTATGTATTTATAAATTAAAAATGGTTATATGTATTATGGACACCTCAGATACTATAGCTGAGGTAATCGCCCCAATTAAACTGTCATACAGTAACTGTCACTATATTATAAAATATTAATAAATAAATTAATTAATAAATTCCTATCACCCAATTAACTAAAAATTAAGTGGAGTGATTCAGTATAAATTATATAGTTAAGTTTAATAATTTAACTATATTTCAAATATATATATTATAGAAATATAAATTAATTATTATACAATATACAGTATACAGTGAAGGTGTTAGGGTCTTCATGTCTTACTACGGGTAAATAGTATCTTCACTATTATTCCAATTTCACTAAGTCTGTTTATGATACAGTTGTAGTATCGTTACGTCATTCATGCAGGGCCATAATTAGTGGTCAATGAATTTTGCTACATTATGATCCTCAGAGTAAGACCGCTATTTAGCAATACTTTCAAATATATATCTTATAATATATATTTTTATATATCACTATGGAGCAGTTCTCACACTATATACTAAAACTATTGTTTTTGCATAGTGCTGTGTTTTTAGTAAACAGTCGTACTACTATATTTTACATTAATATATATATATATAATACATATATATTAAATATCCTATGGCCTAAGCACTAGGAATTTTTTGCCGAGTTCATTATAAACAGTTAACTTATTCATCTTAACCCATTACGAGCTCACATACCAGTGTCGGTTTACATTACAGTATATATTTAAATATCACTTTTCTAGTACTTTTTTAAAGTCATTAATATTTATTATTATTAATAAATTAAATTAATTTATCTTTTTTTTTATCTATCACTATATCCTTTCAGATATTTAGCTTAAGTACTGTATTTATAGTAAAACCTTATGTTTTAGATGATAAGGTTTATTTTCTTTATAAATAAAAGAAAACCTTATTTTCGTTACTCATGTTAGCATTCTTTGATCAATTATATTAAATTTTATATATTAATTATATATATTTTTAGTTATTATATTTGTACTTATATAATATACATTAATTCATTGATTATGCTGCTACCCAAATTCAATTTATATAAATAAATTGAATATTGACAAATTATAGGTTTATAAATTAGGTCCGTTACATTATCAATATATAATCTATTTATATTATATCTTTTAAAAGATTAAATTAGTATGTTGTTACACTATTATTAAAGGATGGTTACTATCAAACCTACCAACTAATTGTATAATATATTATATATTTTTTGTCCACTTATTAATTTAATATTAAAAATATTATATAAATTAAGAACCTTAATAAAATTATATTTAATATATAATTTAATATTTGTTTTGGGCTGTTTCCCTTTTGACTATTAACCTTATCACTAATAGTCTGATTCTATATAATTAATCATTAATTATTATGAGATTAAGTATTGTCAGTAAAAGATTAGATCTTCCCTGTATTAAAATATATATATTAAATATATATACTTTAAATACTAAGAGCTATACCTACTAAGATATTATATATAGACCATACGAATATATGTTTCGCAGCAAACCAGCTACCTGTGTGTCAGATTTGACTTTCTCGGCTTACCACATGTCCTCTGATGGTATTGCAACACCAACCAGTTCAGTCAATATAATAACAATATTATAATACTTGCACATAGTAAGATCACACACTATCGGGTCTCATAATATTAACTTAATATATATATTATTTTCATTATGATTTTTTTAATAAAATCTTGCTAATATTATGAACTTGCTAACCCATTATACAAAAGGTACCTACAGTTTTAATTATTTATTCTGTATTGCTTATAAAATCACTGATAATAGACTTCCTTCACAGTACTATTAACTTACATAATACTATTTAATCTTAGTGAAAGTATCACTATATTCATGTATTAATATATATAACACACTACTTTAAGATTTTTTATAATTATCCTTTTTTTAATAGAACAATTATTTTATTTATATATTTCGTTCACCACTACTTTATATTAACTTTGTTAATTTATTTTACCTATAGTTACTAAGATGTTTCAGTTCACTATGTTATTTTATTATATAGTTTTCTATTTTGGTTTTAATTTAAATTAATAATTTATTATTATTTAAATATTTTATACCTTTCTATTATGTAGTTTTATTCTTACATTCAATGATTTCTTATATAGTACTATATAACTCACTTCATATCATATGTACTCACTTACTTATATTTTATTTTTTTTTATTTTATTTAATATAAGTGATATAAATATAAATTATTATTATGACATCATGTAACGGTTACAAGGAAGATTGCAAATCTTACCTACATGAGTTCAACTCTCATTGATGTCTTATTATTTTAATTATAGTATATAAGTATATATTATAATATATATTAATAATTATGGGATTATAGTATAGTTGGTAGTACATTAACTTTGCACGTTAAAAACATGGGTTCAACTCCCATTGGTTCCAATAATTTAAAATTATTCATATATTATTTTACATCTCTTCTTATTATATAATTAACAGAATGAGAAGGTTAGTAATAATAATTATATTATTCATAAGATAATTTAATAATAATAATAAACTTATTATATATTTAATATTAATATATTAGATTTTATCATTAAAATTACAAATAATATTATAAACAAGAATAATTATACTTCTAGCATGTTTTAGTTTTAACAAACAAAGTATGAGTTATTAAAAAATTAATATATTACATATTAATAATATCTTAAAATCTATGAACTAATATGTAATTAAGTTATATATTAAATATAATGGTATATATATATTGTAAAGTTAAATATATTAATATATTAATAATATATTAATCTGGCCTACACAATATTATATATTGTATGGGGGAGAATTATATTTATAATGTATAAATAGTTGAAGAAATTATATGATATAAATCATTAATAATAAATTGAGGATAAATACCAATAAATAAAGTTGGTAAAATTAAAGAAACTAACATAATAGATTCTCTAGATGTTAAATCACCAACATTAGAAATATTAGGTGTATAACCTCCAGTAATACGATTAGTTAATTTCATTTGATATGTAGCTGATAATAAAACACTAAATGTAGCTATACTAGCTAAAATAGGTGATGTTTTAAATGCACCATAAATACTAAAGAATTCACCTAAGAAATTAGCTGATAAAGGAGTACCAACATTAGCAAAAGATAAAATAATAAAATATAAACTAAATAATGGCATAAATGATAATAAACCATTATAATAAGCTACAATACGAGTATGATAACGATCATATAAAATACCACCAACAGCTATAAATAAACCAGGTGATACAAAACCATGAGCAATACTTAATAAATATGAACCTTCAATACCTATAATATTATTAGCAAATACACCTAAAATACAAACACTCATATGTGATACTGAACTATAAGCAATAATAACTTTTAAATCAACTTGAACTATTGTTATTAAACTTACTATTATAATTGTTAATACACATATAACATATACAATAGGTGTAAATAATAAAGTACCTTCAGATAATACTGGTAATAATCAACGTATAATTAAATATACTGTTAATTTTAATACTAAACCAGCTAATAATATACTACCAGCTAATGGTGATTCTGAATGTACAACAGGTAATCATATATGTAATGGATATAATGGTGATTTTATCATTATAGCTATAAATAATCCTAATCATAATATTGTTTGTATATCTATTGATAATACTAAATTACTATAAACATAATATGATGTTGTTTTTAACATATATGATGTTATACATACTGATAATAACATAAATAATGATCCAAATAATGTATATAATAATACATAATATGCAGCTTTTTCTTTATTTGAACTACCATATAATCCTATTAATATAAATAATGGTATTAATGTTGATTCAAATAATACATAAAATGATAATAATTCTAAACATAAAAAATTTATTAATAATAATATACCTAAACCTAATACTATTATATAATATAAATTAGATTCTATACTTCTAAAATATCATCCGGATAATATTGATATTGGTAATATTATACCAATTAATATAGCAAAATATAATGATATTCCATCTAAACCTATAATTATATTACCTATATTACTATATGTTCCTATTATATTATTATTATTAATATTATCTATATTTGATATTATTGATGGTACATATGGATCATTATAATATCATCATAATAATACAATATAAAATAATAATATACTTATTAATAAACTTGATTTTCTTATAACTATTGATGATATAGTTGAACTAACTATAACATTTTTAACATAATTTAAATGACTATAATTTTTAGATATTAATAATAATATTAATCAACTTAATATTAAGATATATATACCTATTGTTATTATATTACCATTTATAATATAATTTGTTAAATTTAACATATTTTTTATTTTTAATTTTATTTTATTCCTTTATTTTATTATACAATATAATTAATTTTTAATTATTACTTATATAATATATATATATATTATAATAATGTATAGTTAAAATTATATATATTATATATATTAATATATATATAATATTTATTTATTATGATCCTCATCAATAGAATACTACAAATAAAAATAATCATACATATAAAATATATATAATATCTAATGGTTTTAATAGTCATATCTTGATCATATATCAAAGATATTTGGATTTAAACCGGGATATTTTGATTCCAATAAGAAATAATAATCATTCATATTATTTAATAAAATACTTAAAGTAGGTGTTTTAACATAAGTAAATCTATTAATACCTCCAATATTTCTATTATAATATCATCGTCCAGAACTAAAATCATCACTAAATTTATTATTTATAGCATGATAATCTTTAAAAAATTGATGTGTATCTGCATCAGAATAAACTCTTACATTAATAATATCTTTAAAATGTACTAAGTTATCAGTTGGAGATTTTATAGTTGTATACATTTTATTATACGTCGAATTAATCTCATTTATGTTCAACATTAATTTTTCAATAGTTCTAGACCTAAATTTATAGTCACTATCAATTGAAAAGAAATTCGCTTGGCTTGGACTAGGTATATTATGATATAAATAATTTCTATTAAAATTAGTGAAATCATTATTAAATATTTGGTGGTCAATTGGTGTATTTGGTACATAATCAAATAAATCATGTACTAAATTAGATGTATATTTATATACGGTGTAAGATATTATAATTACTACTAGATACTTAGTATACTTAGCATATATATGATTACTATTAAAAGTATCATAAGATACGGGGTTAAAGTCTTTAGTATCACTGGGTATTATATTATCATATATAATATAATTTGTTAAATTTAACATATTTAAAATTTAATTTTTATTTTATTCCTTAATTTTATTAAACAATATAATTATTAATTAATAATTATTACTTATATTGGTATATTATAATATATATTATATGTAATGAAAAAGAAATGTATAGTTAAAAATTATTAAAATTATATGTTTATAATGTATAGATATAAAACTATTAATTATTATTATTATTATTATAATATAAGTCATAATTTCAAATATTTAAATCCATATTAATTAAATTAATATCTATATCTTCATTATTAGTCGGATCTAATATCATAGGTTCATTAATATCAAATTCATTTAAAAATGGTTCCATATCTACCATATCTACATCAAAATTGGAAATATCTGAATCATTATCAGATATTATATTAAAATCTAATCTATCATCTGAAGTTAAATCCGTATTAGGTGTAATATCACTATTTAAGGTAGCACTAAATAAATCATTAATTACAGATGATAATGGACTTAGAATATTATTAATTGTATTATTAATACTAATATTTTCAATATAAATATTACGTCTATTTGTTAATGATAGATTTTCAATATTAATATTATTATTAATATTTTCATTATTATTATCATTATCATTTAAATCTGATTTATTAATATAAGAATCATTGAATAATACATTTATATTACTATTAGGATGATTTATTATATCTATGTAGAAATAATCATTATAATAATTTATAATAGTATTAATAATTTTATATATAAATATAATTATAAATAATATATAAATATATAAACATAATAACATATAAAATAATAAATAAATATAAAATAAATATTGAGAAATACTTATTCTAACTGAATTATCACATTTTAATATTAAATACATGTTATAAATAAATCATGTATTTATTATAAAAGCAATAAGATAAGTTAATAATCAATAACCATTTAATTGAATAATTGGTATATAATTGATTATTATAACTGAAAAACTTATATTTAAAAACATAAAAAGAATTATTATATAATAAATAATATAATATTTAATATATATTAAATATTTAAATATTACATTAAAATATTATAGTATTACTATAATCATTATAAATATAAATAATAATATATATACATATAACATTATTCTATAAATATATTAAAATATATTCTTCATATATATAATATACTAATATAAATAAAAATATATATATTTTTATATTTTATAATATGTGTATAGTTATATAATTTAATATATATATAAAAATATATGTATTAAATAAATGATTGATACTTTCCAGATGTATTATAAAAATAATATCTATTCTTAGCTAATTTATGATTTATACGTGTTCTTTGTATTTGACGTTTAGAAACATTAGTTGCAATAACACATTCATCTAATGTTCTATAAAATTGTTCAGTTTTATTTAAAATATCATAACAATAAACACCAATTTTAATATCTTTATTATGTGTTTTAGAATATGCATTTTCTAATGTATTAATCATAAATGGTTTACTTAAATCAAATTTAGGTTCACTATTTAAAACACTATCTAATAATTCTAAATCGGGATATTTATATATTGGTTTATAATCATTATACTCATTTCCATCTTTTAAAAACTGAGTATAATTAGATAAACGTCTATTGTTCATAGATAATCTTATATCATGTAATAATTTATGTCCATTCTCAGTTGTATAATAACCTTTGATTAGTAAGTTTATAGCTATAGATCATAATCCAAAATCGATCTGTTTTTTAGATATGAAAAAACAATTACGTAATATTGGTATAAATATTCAATATAATTGTTGGATATCATATATTGTAACTTTATCTATAAAAGATATATTATTTCTTTTATCTGAAGTTGTTACAAAAGTTGAATTAATTTTTAAATCTGGTCATGGATTATTATTATCTGTGTATTGTAATTCAGATAAATATTCTTTAATATACAACATTGTTTTATTAGATATATTATGTTGTCCTATTGAAAAATAAGCTCTAAATGTATCATTACCTTTTAATATTAAGTTAAATGAACCTTCAGCCTCAATAAAACCTAATAATCAATATATGTTAATATTTTTTTTATCCACATCATATAAATGAATATCACCTTCTTTAAAATTTAATAAACCTTTTCTATGCATATTTATAGTATTATATGATATTTCACCTAATTTCATAAATTCAGTTCTATCGGATGTTGTTGTTAAATTATAATCTTCAATTACTAATTTTCTTCAAATATTATAATCTACTATTTTATGAGTATTTAATGGATACTTATCAAATATAGGTAATATATTATTATATATAAAATTAATATCTGCTAATTTTAAAATTACAACATTTTTATGTACTGTTGGCTTAATAGGCATATTTAATTTTTTAATTATAAATTCTATTAAATCAATATCATCAATATGTAATCTTATCATTAATGTACAAGCATATTTATATGGACGTTTAACAATACTAAAACTACCATCACCATCAATAAAACCTACAAATCATTTATGAAAATCATCTATATTAATATCATTCTCATCCGTTAATCTTTTTAAGTAACCATTTTTGTATAAATATTCTAATAATTGAGTTTTATTAGCTACATCAATTATACTCGAATTTAATTTATACTGTATATTATTGTTATTATCATTATTTATATTGTTAATTGAATTTCTATTGTATTAAAACCCTTTACTACAAAATAATTTATGATCCTCATCAATAGAATACGATAAACAACATCAATCAGATCACATCTAAGAAATGTCATAATAATATTGTAGTTTCATAACCTACATGGTGTCCATCTGTATAATGTAAACTATATAATCTTCATAAAGATAATGATAAGAATATTATACCAACTATAATATGAGTACCATGTAAACCAGTTCCAAAATAGAAACATGATCCATAAACACCATCACTAATTGTAAATGTTGCATATATATATTCTATATATTGACATATTGTAAATAATACAGCTAATATAACTGTAATTAATAAACTAATAACAGCATGTGATCAATTATTAGCTATTAAAGCATGATGACTATAAGTTATAGTTGCACCTGAACTTAATAAAATTATAGTATTAAATAATGGTAATTCTAAAGGACCAATAGCTGTAATACCTATAGGAGGTCACATAGCACCAATTTCAATATTTGGATTTAATGATGAATGTCCATAAGCTCAGAATACACCCACAAAGAACATAGCTTCACTAACAATAAATAATACATAACCAACAAATAAACCATTACGTACTGCTAATGTATGATGTCCTTCATATGTAGCTTCACTTATAATATCTCTACCTCATAATGCCATACTATATATTAATATTATAATATTTAATGGTATTATTGATGCTGTAGGTATATATTGATGCATTGTTAATGCAGTATTAAATACTAAACCAAATAAACTAAATGCTGTAAATATTGGTCATGGTGATGGTTCTACTAAATGATATGGATGAGCTTGTATATTAGATATAGTTTTATTTACTAAACTATCAACAGCTATATTATTATTTATTATATTATTATTCATAATTTTTATTTATTTATCCTTATAAATTATAACCCTATTTATTTTTCAAATCTATAGTTTTAACTAATGATTGAATGGATTTATACCACCTATTTACTTATTATTCCCCCACTCAACAACTAGTTGTTGAGTGGACCCAAATATTTATTATTTTATAATAAATGTTGTATATATTAAAGTAATTAGGGAGAAGTGATTAAATATTAATATATAATAATTGTTTAATTATTATTATCATTACTTATATGTACATATATATTATAAATATATAACGGATACAATGAGAGTCGAACTCATACGGCTTTCACCCACTACTTAGCAAGTAGCTTGTCTTACCAATGACTATATATCCTTATATAATATATATATAATATTTAATATACTTATATTAATAAAAAAAAAAAAAAATAATAAGTTTATTTATATAAAAAAATAAATGTAAAGTTAATATATATGATTATATTAATTATAAATAAAAATATATAATAATAGTCTGTTTATTATCTTTAATATTTAAAACAATATTTTAAGAATATAGTAGAAATATATTATTTATTATTAATAGTATTAATATTATATAATGATGGAATTCTAGTATCACGAGATGGGTTTTTAATATGTAAAGCATTAGTACGATATTCATAAATAAAACCAATAGCTAATATAGATATAAATATAATAATAATAGATAAACCATAACTACCACCACCTTGAGAAGGATTTAAAGCTAAACTATAAGGTAAAATACTTGAAACTTCTAAATCAAAAGGTAAGAATAATATAGCTATTAAAATAAATGATACTGAAAATGCAGCACGAGTTTGATTAAAACTACTTAAACCACATTCAAAAGGTATAGTTTTATCACTATATGTATTATTATAACTTAATAATAAATTAATACCTAATAATAATTGACTAACAATAGGTATTAATATAAAATAAATATAAATTGTATAACTAGTTAATAACATTTATAATATTCATTGATAATAGTCTAATATAACTGAACCATTTATATATAAATCTAATATTAATAAAGGCATTAATATTAATAATGATAATAAACTTATAACATAACTTAATGTAAAACTTATATTATAATTATTATTTTTTGATATTATTGTATCTTCTGAATTTTGATTTAATGTTTTAATTACATAACCATAATAATAAGCTGTTATACAACTTACTAATATTAAAATTAATGAACTAAATCAATAACCACTTAATAAACCAGTTATTAATAAATAATATTTACCATAAAAACCAGCTAATGGTGGTATACCCATAAATGATGTTAATGATATAATATAACATAATGTTAAACTTCTATTTCTAGTAATTAAATTATATAAATCATAAATATAAACAAAATGACTACGTCTAGTAGTTTCTTCATTTATACTCATATTTATTTGATTTACGGGTTCAGTATTTTTAATTATTGGTATATATAATATAGTAAATAATATTATTAAAAATATATTTATATGTGTTATACTATATTGATATATATTAAATAAATAAGCTAATATAGTATATTGATTATTAGCAATAATACCATATAACATATAACCTGAATTAGCTAAACCACTATAAGCTAATAATTTTTTTAAACTTATTTGACTTAATCCACCTATACCACCTATTATCATAGATAATATAGCTATTAATTGTAATATATTAATTATAAATATATTATTAATATATATTGAATTTAATAAATGTAATAATGTATATATAAATGTTAATATACTAATTTTAGTTACTAAACTTATTCATATTGTTACTATTGTTGGTACATTATTATATATATTAATTAATCAATTATGTAATGGTGCTAATCCTATTTTAAATATTAATCCTATAAATATTAATAATAAACTTAATGTTATTATTGTATTATTTATATCGGAATTAATATTTATAGTATATAAATATATCATAATATCTGTTAAATTATATAAACCAGTTTCACTATATAATAATACTAAACCAATTAATATCATTATTGATGCTAAACTACCTAATAAAAAATATATTAATCCGGATTTAGCACTATATATACCATTAGAACTAAAACCTATTGTATTATTTTGTAATGAATTTGATGATACATTATAATAACTAGTTGTTATAATATATAATGTATAACTTTGTAATTCTATAGCTATAAATATTATTAAACTATTACCAGCTTCAATAAATAATGTCATAGCAAATATATTTAATAATATTAATATAATATATTCTAAACCTGGATTATTTGATAATAATAATTTAATATTATTATAATTATTAGATATTAATGATTTATTAGTATTAGTATGATATATTATTATAAAATATAATATAACTATAATTAATAATAAAAATTTAATACTTATAGTATAAGGAGTTATAATAAATGTATTATTAAATATTGATAAACCTTTACCTATAATTATTAATGATGTACTATTTCATAATATTATTAAACTATATAATATTAATAAAATAGATGTAACTAAAAATTCTTTAAATTCTTTTATTGTGTATTCTTTATATGAACTATATATTATTAAACTTAATATTCCTATTAATAACATTTTTTGATTTTATTTAAATATTGTATAGTTAGATATAATATATAAATATATATATATTACTTATTTTTTGATAGCTAAATAGAATAATGTGTTTTCTAATATACTTACAACAGGTAATAATATTATAAAATATCCAAAATATATAACAGTAGCTACTTGACCTAATAAAATAAATGGTACTTCAATATGTTGTGCACCTAATAATCCTAATAAAATAAAATTACATATAAATATTCAATATAAGAATTTAGATATAACTTTAAATGCATTACCTCTTATAATACTAAAATCAACAAATGGTAAAACTAATAATATTAATATTGCTGCTAACATTGTTATAACACCACCTAATTTAGATGGTATAGATCTTAATATAGCATAGAAAGGTAATAAATAGAATTCTGGAACGATTGCTGCAGGAGTTACTAATGGATTTCCCTCAATATAATTATCAGTATCACCTAATGCATTAGGGAAATAAAATACTAATGTACTATATACTAATAAAAATACAAATATTGTAATTAAATCTTTAAATATATAATATGGTGCCATAGGTATACGATCTATATTAGCTGAAATACCTAATGGATTACTACTTCCATGCTCATGTAATGATAATAAGTGTAAACATGCTGCTGCAGCTAATATAAATGGTAATAAATAATGTAAACTAAAGAAACGTTGAATTGTTGGATTACTTACTGAACTACTTCCTCAAATAAATTCTGCTATAGATTGTCCAATTAATGGTATAGCTGTTACTAAATTAGTAATAACTGTTGCACCTCAATGTGACATTTGTCCATAAACTAAACAGTAACCCAAGAAACCAGTAATTATCATTAATAAAAATATTACTACACCTATATATCATACTGCTATACGTGGTGCTCTATATGATCCATAGTATAAACCTCTAGCCATATGTGCATAAACAAATATAAAGAAGAAAGCTGCACCATTACTATGACAATATCTTACTACTCAACCGTAGTTAACATCCATCATAATCGAAAAAAAAAATATAGATTAACTTATGTTTAATGGTATTGAAGATATTAAATATGTTTTTTTATATAATTTACCAGTATCAATATAACGTCAACATGTTTTACTACTTCCTCTTAAACCTAAAGCTCTATTTGCATGAGCATAATTTAAAAATGGAGATCCTTCAATTAAACTATTATCCTTGTAAATATAAACAATATTTTTACCTAATTTTTGTTTAATTTTACTATAATCTTTAGTAAATTGATCATGTGTTTTATTTTCGTTTAAATCAAATACTGGGTTTAATTTAAATAGATTGGGAGCTAAGTTATTTAAAACATCTTCAATATCTAATAAGATTTGTGGTGTATAATCTTTAGATGTTGTATATCTATTACTATTAATTATTCTAGATATTTTTACAACTAATTCTCTACCCTCTGGTAAGAATATATATCCTTTTTTATGAATATTAATTACTATTTTTCATAACTTATAATCAATATATTTTCTAGAATAAAATCTTGAATTATCTAACATTGGTATTAAATAATAGTATATATTATCAATATTAGATACTACTAATGATATAACATTAGTTTTTTTATTCAATCTATAACTCGGTTTTATAGGTAATAAATTAATATTAGAAGTATTAGGTAAATCAATTAAATATTGTTCTATTGCTTTTAATGTATATTCACTAGTATTTAATTGGGCTATTTGAAAAAATACACTTATAGTATGAAAACCAAAAGTACCTTCAGCTTCAATAAAACCTATTAATCAATTTTTAGTAATTTTAATATCTTCAGTGTTTAAAGAATCTCATCCTAATATCGGATTTAATTTATTATAAACATCAGATGTTATTAATTTTCTACTACTATTCATACAATTAATTATTGATTTTACCAATTCTAAATTAGATGGTTTTGAATTTAATCCTTCTAATTCTTTTAATTTAACTACATAATTAAAATCATTAAAATCATACATTTTATTTGTTTTTAATTTATATGTTTCAAATATTGGACATATTACATCTTTAATATCATTAAAGTTATAAACAGTATATGTAGCTATACCATCTCTGTCTTGTCCTACATTTCCTACACCTAATTTATCTCTAATTAATTCTAATACTTTTTTATCATCAATATGTAAATTAATTTTAAATCTAAATGCGTAATATTTATGATTATTAATATATATCATAAAATTACCTTCTCCATCTACAAAACCAGAAAATCACTCTAAAAATTCAGGGTCAATATTATTTATTCTAGTATCTTTATTAACCTTATTAATATATTTAATTAATATAGTTAATATTAATAAAACATCTATTATTGTGAATAATACTAATACCCCTTTATAACTCCATAAATCATTAATCTATAAAAATATATCTATTAATTATAATATAATTAATATATATATATTATTAATATCCACTATTTATTAAAATAATGAATATTAATTATCGGACTTTCTCATAATAATAATAATTTATTATTTATAGTTTAAAGTCTCTGAAAACCTAAATATCTACGAATAAATATTTAAATTCTGCTGATTATAATCTCAATTACTTCCCAGCAATTTACTATATTAAAACAACACATCATGATTTGGATGTTAAATATGTTGTACTGAATAGAATGCTAAATTAATATTAGAACTATAATGCATTGCTAAGAATATACCAGTTGCTAATTGTATTACTAACATAACTGCTAATAATGAACCTAAATTTCATCAATAATTTAAGTTACTAGGTTGTGGACTATCTACTATATAACTATTAGCTAATCCTAAAAAAACATTACTTTTACGTATTGCCATATTTTAATTAAATTAAAATTTAATATACTGACTTTATTTAATTTATATTTTATTAATATTAATAAAATATAAATTAATATAGGTATATTTATAATAATAAATAAAGATAAAATTTAAAAAATTAAATATTATATTAATAATATAATTTTATATTTTTTAATTAGATATAAATATTATAGACTTTTATATATATAATTATATAATAATAAATAAAAAATCGAACTAGGTCTGATTTGAACAGACATCCTTCTACGTGACAAGTAGACACTTTACCGTTAAGCTATTAGTCCATTAATAAATATTAATAAAAAAAAAATAAAATAAATAATTATTATTTATTTAATAAATTTTATTTTATAAATTAAATAAGGGTGATAATAGAGACTTGAACTCTACCCTTTTTAAAAAGGGTTTAGTTCTTAGTCTTCATTAAATCTAAAGGCTAGAAGCCGAGGGTGATAATAGAGACTTGAACTCTAATTAGGTGTACCACAAACACCAGTTTTACCACTTAAACTATAACCACCATATTAAACTTACTTATATTAAGTATATGTAAAGTTAAATTTTATTTATAATAAATACTATTATAATTTAATAAATATATTTAAATATTAAAATATAATATATTTATTTTTTAATATTAGTTATATATTTGATAAAGTATCATTTATTTTATTATTGTTTAATAATTGAACTTTGAAAAACAATAAATAATGTTAATAATAAAGCTAAAACTAAATTAAAATTATTAATATAATAAATAAAACTAATAATTAATAATAATGATAATAAATAAATACCATAATGTCTTATAGTTGTATTAGTTTGATTAAAAATAGAATCTTTATTACCAATATTATAAGAACTTAATGATGATAATTGAATTATATTATAACTTAAATAATTTAAACTATTATATAAACCATTAGGACCATAAATTTGTAATAAACCTTTATCAATAAATTGACTAGATAATAAACTTACAGATAAACTTGATCTTAATATTATATTATTAATAATTTGATCTAACATAAATTTACTATTAGCATATAAATATAAATTATAAACATAACTATTTTTAATATTAGGTAATCAATTATATTTATATTCATAAATAAATAATACTGATGATACTGATATAATAGTTAAAATTAATGGTAATAATTTATATGAAGTAGGTAAACTTAATTCAATATCAACTAATGATAAATTTGAAGGATGAGTAAATATACTATTAAATGGTGAACCAAAACCTAAATAAATATCACGTGTTATATAACCTATAAATATAGAGAATATAGCTAAAATAATCATAGGAATTAACATTTTATAATCAGATTCATGAATAATATAATATGTATAACGATTAGCATTAGGTGTATTTAAAAATACTAAATATAATAATCTAAAACTATATATTGATGTTAAAGTTGCAGATGTTATAGCAAATCAATATAAAGTAAAACCTGATAATGAATAAACACCATAAGCAGATTCTATAATTAAATCTTTAGAATAGAAACCACTTAAACCAGGTATAGCCATTAATGATAATGATGCTATTAATATTGAAATATAAGTTACTGGTAAATAATGTATTAAACCACCAAATGTTCTTATATCTTGACTTTCATATACAACACTATGTATAATTGAACCAGCTGACATAAATAATAAAGCTTTAAACATAGCATGAGTAAATAAATGATATATACTTACTTGATAACTTGATAATCCTATAGCTAATACCATTAATCCTAATTGTGACATTGTTGATAATGCAATTATTTTTTTTAAATCATTAGATACTATAGCTATAATACCAGCTATTAAAGTTGTTAAACCACCTAATCATAATATTATTAATAAAACAGTAGGTGTATATTCTAATAAATAACTACTACGTATTAATAAATATATACCAGCACAAACTAAACAAGCAGCATGTAATAAAGAACTAACAGGAGTTGGCAAATGAGATATTATTTAATATATAATATATTAACTAATTAAATTACAATAAATTATTTTTAGTATTCATAGATTTAATAATTGATTTTAATTCTTTAACACCAGAATCTGATAAATGATAATTTTTATTCATTAAATCTAAACAATGACATCATTTATTAAAATCACTACCTTTTCCATAAGTATAAAAATACTTTTTATAAAATGGAATTATATGATTAATATTATTTTGTAAACCTGTAACTTTTAAACGATAAATATCTTTAATATCCGTACGTTGAGATATTTTACCAATATTTAATCTTTTTAAAATTAACTCTAATAAATGAATATCCCTTTTATGTTGTACTATTGTAAATTCAGGAAAGAATCTTGTTGTAATTCTACGAGTATTATCTTCTGAGATAGAAATAGAAAAACCACCATCTGCATCTGTAAAACCAGCTATTCAATAATCTGGTAAAATACTTGGTACAATATATTTAGGTATATCAATATTAACAGTAGTAATATCATATATTGATAATATGTTTAATTTATCTAATGATAAACCAGTTTTAAATAAACTTTTTATCTTTAATAATTCTGTAATATTAATATTATTTAATATTTTATTATTATATATAATATTCATAGATCTTTTAAACAAATAATAATAATTAATTTTAGTAGATTGTAATGGATATTGATCAAAATGTTTAATAATAATTTTTAATTCATCTTGTCTTACCACTTCAAATACTAAAGTATTAGTATCTTTAACTCTGATTTTACCTATATCATTAAAATATTTTTTAATAATTAAAAATAAATCATTAGTAGACTTAGTATTACTTCCTGATATTTCAAAATAACCACTAAAATATGGTTTATTTTTAATAATACGTAATATTATACCAAACGAACCATCACCATCTACTAATCCTGTTATATACCAAGGATCTATTTCTTTATCTATTTCTTTTTCTGATAAATTTAAATCATTAAATTTAGATACTATATTATTTGAGTCTATTATATTCTCATTGTTAATAATATTAGGCTAAAAATAATTAACATTGTAATTAAATGGACCATTTATTCATATATATATAAATATATATGTCTCACGTATGGCCTCTGAGGATTTATTATATAAAATTATATAATAACTCTTGCTAATTTAATATTAAAGTCTTAGCATTTAGTGAGATTAAGAAAGGCCCTAAGTAAATTCTTTAACCTTCCATAGAATTTAATAATCAAGTATGTAAACCTAATTGTGCACTTTTAGCAACAGCACCAATTAATAAACATAACATAATTAAAGTTAAAATATCAGTATTAATATATGAACTTAAACTATAAATAGTACTATAATTTAATGAACCAAAAGTAATTAAAATTAAGAATAAACCTATAGTCATAAAAGTATCACCAAATTTATTCATTAAAAATGCAGATAAACCACTTTTCATAGCAGCTAATCTAGTATGTCAATGACTAATTAATAAATAAGATGAAACACCAATCATTTCTCAACCAACAAACATAACTAAATAATTATTAGCAGTAACTAAAATAATCATAAAACCTGTAAATAATGATAAAATACTAAAGAAACGTTGTTGATGTGGATCATGACTCATATAACTTGTAGCATATAAATGAACTAATGATGATATAGTACCAACAGCAACTAATAATGTAACTGATAATTCATCAATAGTAAAAGCTCAATCTATTTCAATATTATCTATTGTTATTCAATTAAATAAATTTATACTATATATAATATTTAATACCATAACATTATAATATAAATATCATGAATATAAACATGGTATAATTATACATAATGTTGCTATATATTTTGAACTATTATATCCTAATAAACGACCTAATAATCCGGAAATTAATGAACCTAATAAAGGTAATAATAATATTAATAATACCATATTATATACTATCTATATTTATATTACCTTTTACTCTATAATAACATACTAATATACTTAATCCAATAGCTGATTCAGCACCAGCTATTATTAATATAACTATTGTTCATATTAAACCTATACTATCATCAAAATAATTACTACTTAATAATATATTAAATGTTCCACCTAATAACATTATTTCTATAGCTATAAATAATAATATAACACTTTTTCTATTTAATATAAACCCTAATAAACCTATTATTAATATATAATGACTTATTAACATTTTATTTTTATTTTATTTTTATTTTATATTTTATTTTTATATTAATATATTATATATATTATATAAATTAATATTTATTCATACTCTATAACATGATTACTATTATATAATTAATATAATATTATATAATGTATAGTTAATTTTATATTTTTATATATGTTATTTTTTTTAATTAAACAGCATATAATAATAAGAAACTTATCATTAAACAGAATAATCCTGTAGCTTCTGATAAAGCAAAACCTAAGATTGCGTATGTAAATAATGTTGATCTTACTGATGGGTTACGAGCTGTACCATTAATTAATGCTGCGAAAACTAATGCGATACCTATTCCGGCTCCTAATAATCCTATTGTAGCTATACCACTACCAATGTATTTTCCTGCTAATACTAATTGCATATCTATATTTTTATATTTTCATAAAAATGACCTTTGTATTATTAAATATATAACCAATATATAAAACACTCAATTACTATAAATATTTTAGTAATACTAAAATTATAATTAATTATCTTTTTTTAAGAAACCATTAAAAATGATGAGGATTGGCTTACTTATATTAATTAAATTAAATTAAATTAATAGTTGAGTGGGTGTTATAGTTTATAAGTAATATTAAATATTTAGTATATTAAAATATATTATTTATATAAATAATATATAATGGATAGGTTTCGATTATTGGTACATCGAGTTAAGCTGTAGACTTAATGGCAAACGGCCGTTATGAGTTCGATTCTCATCCTATTCATAAAATAATTTATTTTTAATAAAAACTTAAATATAATTATCATTTATATAATATATATATATATTTATATAATATAAATAATAAAAATTATTTAGATTAAAATGGGGTATGATAGATTTGAACTACCACTCTACTATGTGTAAGATAGTCGCTTTACCAATTAAGCTAATACCCTAAATTATATAATCTGTCTTTATATATATACATTATATATAATATATATATTGAAAAGACAAATACAGATATAAGCCAAACGGTGAGGCGCTACTTTTGGGAAGTAGATACGGTTAGTTCGACTCTAACATATCTGATATATATATATATACTTTTATATATTTTTAATTAATAAATTATTTAAATATAAAAAAACATATAAGTGTAATGAGACTCGAACTCACCCAAAACTGCTTAAAAGGCAGTTGTTCTACCACTGAACTATACACTCGCTAAAACATAGACTATAATAATTAGTTATATAATGAAAAATATTATATATAATATAAAATAATTTAATTTAAATTGGTGAGATTCGAACTCACATGATCCTAACTCAAATTCAGGCTGACTTCCCTATTAGTCCACAATTTATTTTATAAATTTGTGGTTCAATAATATTTTAAATTATTAATTTAAAGTAAGATTAGTACACAATTTATAAAATATTTTATTATATAGTAATAAAATATTAAATTATTATATATATTATTATATGTTTATAAATTATATATTTATATAATATCAATCAAAGGACTTGAACCTTTATGCTATATTGCAACTCATTTTAAGTGAGTCGTGTCTACCATTCCACCAGATTGATATATTTATATTATAATAGATATTTAATAATTAATATATAATTTATTATTTATATTAAATAATATAGAATTACAGAGACTCGAACTCTGATCAAACCATTATGAGTGGTCGGCTTTACCCTTAAGCTATAATTCTTACCATACACAGGATTATTAGTTGCAATAACGCGATTCGAACACGTAGTATGAGATCATGAGTCTCATGTGTTAGCCAATTACACCATATTGCGATATTACATCAACCTTAACTGGATTCGAACCAGTACTACTAGTATGAAGAACTAGTGTCATAACCATTTGACTATAAGGTCAAGATTATATATAATATATATCTTCATACCAATTTTAATAAATTAAAATTATTTATTTATATAAATATAATAATTATTAAATATTATAATTATAATAATAAATACCTTATTATTACTTATATTTTATATTAATTTATAAATTATAATATGATGTATAGTTAAATATATTGTATATTAATATATTTTAATATAATTAATTAATAATTATAATAAAAATTATTAATATAACTATTGCTCATTTAATCACTCTAAAAAGTTATCTAAGTTAACTGATTCTATAACAATAGGCATTTCAGAATGTCCGATACCACAAATTTCTTGACATTGTCCATAGAATATACCTTCTCTTTGAATTAATGTACTAATTTGGTTTAAACGACCTGGTACTGCATCAATTTTAACACCTAATGATGGTATTGAGAAACAATGGATAACATCACCAGCAGTAACGATAAATCTTATATGTGTGTCAACAGGAACAACTACACGATTATCAACATCTAATAAACGTAATTGACCAACTTCTAATAAATCATCAGGAATAATATATGATTCTAATTGTACAGTTTCACCACTATCATTAATAAAATCACTATATTCATAAACTCAATATCATTGGTAACCTATAGCTTTAATTGTCATAGCTGGATTTACAACATCATCACTTAAATATAATAATACAAATGATGGGAAAGCTATTAAAACTAATATAAAAGCTGGGAATATTGTTCAAATAACTTCTAATGTTGTACCATGTACTAAATATTTATAACTAATAGGATTATTTTTAAATATTTTCATTAAACTTACTAATATATATGTTACTAAACATAATACTATTACCATATAATACATAATTGTATCATGTAATTCTTGTATACCTTCAGCTATTGGTGTTGCTGAATCTTGAAAATACATACCTCATGGTGTTGCAACATCATTAGCGATTATTTTCATATTATCTAATAATATATCTATAATATTAATATTAGATATTAATGTTAATATATCTCATTTCATTTTTTTTTATTTTTTTATTTTATATATTTATATATTATATTTTTTTATTTATATATTTTATTAATTAATATTATAAATTTAAACATATTATTTTTATATATACTATTTATTATTTTTATATACGGCTAATCTGAATCGAACAGATGCTCAATGATTGGAAGTCACTAGGTCTACCAGTTAACCTATAGCCGCTTTTATTTTTTTTATTACTTATAATTTATTATATATTGACTATAAGTAAGTTTTAATTAATATAATATTAATTCTAGTCGTTTAACCGGTAAGACAGGGTACTTCTAATACCCTAATTAAGGTTCGAGTCCTTACTAGAATGTTAATTATATAATAAGCCTTACTAGAATTGAACTAGTACAACTAACTTATCAAGTTAGCACTCTACCATTAAGTTAAAGGCTTATATTAATAATTATATATTTACTTATAGATATATATATTATAATATATTATTATTATTATTTATTAATTCACAATATATTATTAATTATATAATAAATATATAAACTACATCTAAAAGATAATAAAAATATATAATAAAAATAAATAATAAATGTAAAGTTAAAAACAAATTAAAATAGGATATTATAATATTTAACTTAAATATTATATAGATAATGGTAAACCATCAAAAATATATAATATAGAAGGAATAAATAATAAGAAACCAAATAATAAAGGTAAGAAAATAGTTCAACATAAATGTAATAAATTATCATAAGTAAAACGAGGGAAAGATGCTCTAACTCAAATAAATGTAAACATTAAAATAATTAATTTAACACCTAAAGCTATACCATAAAATGATCCTTCAACTAAACTAAATAATAAAGAATATTGATAAGAACCAAAGAATAAATATAAGATATTATTAATAAAATCTGGATATAAATAACCACCTAAAAATAATAAAGTAGTAGCAGAACACATTAAAATAATATTACTATATTCAGCTAAAAAAAAGAAAACAAAAGGACTAGCACTATATTCAGTAAAGAAACCAGCAACTAATTCACTTTCAGCTTCTACTAAATCAAATGGTGGACGATTAGTTTCAGCAATAGTACTAATAAAGAATATTAAACCTAATGGTAAAAATGGTATAATTAATCATATAATACGTTGTATTTCTATAACACCACTAACATTCATATCACTAGCTATCATTAAACATATAATATATATTGTTGTTAAAACTAATTCATAACTTATTAATTGAGCTGTTGAACGTATAGATCCTAAAAATGAATATTTACTATTAGAACTTCATCCTGATAATAATGTACCAAATACACCTATACTTCCTATAGCTAATGAAAATAATATACCATTATCAATATCACCTAATGTTAATGATGGTCCTAATGGTATAACTAATCATCCTAATAATGCTGTTATTAATGTTATTATAGGACTAATAACTAATATTAAACCATTAGATTCTTTAGGTATAATTATTTCTTTAATTAATAATTTTACAGCATCAGCAAATGCTTGTAATAAACCATATCAACCTACTGCATTAGGACCCAATCTTCTCTGCATATATCCCAAAGTTTTTCTTTCAGCTACTGTTAAATATGCTACTGAAAATAATATACATATTAAAAATAATAATACTTCTATAACATCTAATATTATTGCCATATTATATATATTTTTTTATATTATTAATAAATTAATTATATATATATATATTATTATATATATTTTTTATTTATTAATTATTATTATTATACTATAATTAATTATATTAATATTTTAATTATATAATATAATTATAAATATATTCTTCATATATAATAATTATATTTTTAATTAATAAAAAAATTATAATTAAAATATTTTTAATATAATTATATGTAAAGTTATATTAATATAATATATAAATTATAATTTATATATTTTTACTACTATTTTTAGATATTGATGAATTATATAATAAAACAATAGCACTTATTATTGATAATAATAAAATTAAACCTAAAATTATAAATAATAATGCATATTCAGTATATAATAATTCACCTATAACACGCATTTCTGTTAATTGATTAATATTAGATCAATTAGTAACTAATAAATTATTTATATTAAATAAAACATTAGAATCTAATATATCAGATGAATCAATAAAGAAAATACCATTAAATATTTTAATAATTATATCTGATTGTAAATTTAATGTTAATTTAGTATATATATAACTAAATATAAATATTATATTAAATAATGTCATAATTATTAAAATATAATCAGGTTTACTATTAGCTGATGATAATTCTGATAATTTTAAATTCATTAATGATAATATAAATAAGAATAATATAGCTATAGCTCCAACATATATTAATAAATATAATAAACCTATAACACCTAAACCTATATTATATAAATATAAACTTAATCAAACATATAATAATATTAAATATAATATACTTACTATCGCATTACGTCTACTTAATATAGCTATACCAGTACCAATTAATAAATAATATAATAAATCTAATCCTAATTGATTAAAATTAATTACTGTATCATATCATAACATATTATAATAAATTATATACCTTATTAATTAAAGGATTTTTGTATTTATATATTTATAATAAATATAAATATTTTTTATAAAATTATATCTAGGATTTAATCCCCTTTAGGTATTAAGTCCTTAATAAAAAACCAATGGGTTTTAATCTAGTCCTTAATAGGAGTCGAACCTATCTATTAGTATTAACAGTACTATGTTTTACCGATAAACTATAAGGACTTAAATATAAATTATTAATATATATATAAATATATATTTACTTATAATAATTAATATTTATATATTAATTATATATAATATGTAAAAAAAAAATGTATAGTTAAATTATAATATATATAAAAAATTTACATATTAGTGAGCATATAAAGCATCTTTAATATAAGAACATGTTAAGATACAGAATACATAAGCTTGAATACAAGCTATAGCACTTTCTAAACACATAATACCTAATATTAAACCTAAAGGTAAAATACCAACTACAAATAATATAGCTGAAGATGCCATAAAATCAAAGATTAAACCACTTAAGATAACTAATAATAAATGACCAGCTAAAATATTAGAACCTAAACGTAAACCTAAACTAATACTACGAGCAGCATTAGATAAACCTTCAATTATAACTAAAACTGGAACTAATGGTAAACTACAACCTGATGGAACAAATAAACCAAAATAACCTAATTTTTGAGTATTAAAACCTAAAATAGTTACACCTATTCATAAAGTCATACTTAATGAAACAGTAAATATTAATTGTGCCATTATAGCAAAATTATAAGGAACTAAACTTATTAAATTACTAAATAATATAAATATAAATAAACTATATATAAATGGTAAAAAGATTTGTCCTTTTGATCCTATTTGACTTACTACCATATTATATATTGTACTATATAATGCTTCTACTACTATTGTTCATCTTGTTGGTATTATTCCAACATTATTTGTTGTTACTATATGTAATACATATACTACTAATAATACAATTAATGTATATACACTAAATGTTGTTAAACTTAATGCAGATATATCACTAAATGGTGAATATATACCTACATATGATCTAATTTCAAATTGATCTAATGGTGAATTTATTAAATATAACATTTAATTTATTAAAAAAAATAATTATTTATTATTTATATAATATATTTATCATATATATAATATTATAATATATGATATAAATTTTAAAATAAATTAGATTAACTAATATCTACATACTTAAATATTAATTTAAGTTAGTAAATACACTATAATATTTCCCTATATAAAAAAGTTATTATCTATTAAGATAATATAAAAATTTAAAGAAAAGAAGTGAATTATTTTAAATCATTAATATAAATTTGTTATTAAATTATGTTTTATATAATTATTTAAATTAAATTAAATAATTATTAATATGATTAAAATTATTATATCTATGTTCTAAATGAACTATTATAATTTAGATATAAATATTCTACTTAAATATACTACTAATAATCTTGGTAATATAATTTTAGATACTAAATATATTACAATTAATAATATACCATATCCTCATACTAATTGATTTACAAAATAAAATGGTACTAATTGTGGCATTTATGTTAATTTATAAATTTATAGGTATATTTTTTTTTATTATTTTACCTAATAATGTATATATATAATTTATATATATATTATATATATAATGTATAGTTAAATTATAATATTAATAAACTAACCTACCCCTTCTCTAAAGAGTTAAAGAGAGGGGGCTATAATATTAATAAATAATATAATTATTAAAATAAAAATATTAAATATATTATTTATGATTGTATTACTGGTGTATTAAATGTATGTAATGAAGGTGGATTATCAGCTGCTCATTCAATACTTGGAGCTCTATGTGTATTAAACTCATTATATATTAAGTTAGATTCTGTAAAATCAGGATCATATAATGTTGATACAGCTACAGTATCTTTATTTTCTAAACCATTAACTAATTGATCATATACAATATAGAAGAATAAGAATAATGATACAACAGATATAATAGATCCAAAACTACTTACTAAATTTCATCCATAGAATGCATCAGGGTAGTTAGGAATTCTACGTGGCATTTGTTGTAATCCTAAAAAGTGTTGTGGCATAAATGTTAAATTTGTACCTATAAATAATGTTCAGAATTGTATTTGAGATAATAATTCATTATAATATAAACCTAAAATTTTAGGACTTCAGAAATAATAACCAGCAAATATACTAAATATAGCACCTAAACTTAAAACATAGTGGAAATGAGCTACTACATAATAAGTATCATGGAATGCTATATCTAAACTAGCATTAGCTAATACAACACCAGTTACACCACCTACTGTGAATAAGAAGATAAAACCAACTGTAAATAATAATGATACAGTAAATCTTAATGAACCACCATATAAAGAAGCTCTTTTTGTGTCAATATTTATATATTAATAAAATATTACAATATTAATAATATTGACAGCTGGACCATATAATAATATTAAATATAATTGAAATGAAACTAAAATAAATTACTCCTGTTGTTTAATTAATAATTGTTCTTTTTGGAGTTTAAAGTATAGTTAAATAATATTTAATATTGGAAACGTATGGTCTCTACACATTATAATAATATAATTATATTATTAATTAGCTCGAAATTATTCTTTTTTTCCTCGAATTAGTTTCCTTTTATTATTATATAATAATTTTATACATCATACTTGGTACAATATATGGATATAAATAAGAATATAACTTTTTAACAGATTTAGTGCTAATCGCTATATTATATTTATCACGTTCTCTATGTATAGTACAATCTATATTAAATTTTATACTTAATACATTCATTAAAAATATTACATCTTTTAATGTAAATGATTGAGTATTTAAACGAATATGATTATTATATGTTTTACCTTTAATTATTACTTTAATTCTTGATCCATCACATTGTATCATATGTGCTAAAGTTTCATAATTTAAATAATCATAAATATCATTAGGTACTATTTTTTTATTATTAACATAAAATTTATGGTATACTCTATTTAAAAATGGATAAGATCTAGTTGATAATTGTATCCCATAAAATACTTTATCTTTTAAAGGTGTACGTATTAATACTGGTACTGAATTACAATAATGTGAAAATATAGTATATACATATCAAAAATATTCAAATTTAGCTAAAGCTTGTTTAAAATAAAATTTAGTATTACTATTATTAGTATTTTTATGTAATCAACCATCTGTTAATACTATACCTGTTAAAACACATTCTATATTATGAGGTATCTCTGTTAGATATTTATCAATACTATTCATTTTAATACCAACTGTAGAATATAAATTACTTCCATAAATGACTAAATCTTTAATATCATTATTTGGTTTAATATTCTTTTTAATTATTCTAGGAAATAATTTATATACTGATAGACCTAATTGATAAATAGGAGTACTAGGCATAAAACGTTTTATATAATAAATTTGTGTTGATCAGCGTGGGTTCTCCTCTAATCAACTAAATATTTTAACACCTGTAGGTATTGCAATTATTAATGTTGCTGCTGTAAAATATGCACGTGAATCAGCATCTAAACCAACTGTAAACATATGATGACTTCAAACACAGAATCCTAAGAATCCTATTGATGCCATAGCATATATCATACCCATTGAACCAAATATAGGTTTTTTAGAATATACTGCAATTATTTGTGATACCATACCAAAACCTGGTATAATTAAAATATAACTTTATAATCGTATAACATCTACCAATTTTAATAAGATGTTATAATTATTTATATATATATATAAATATATGGACTATCTCTTATATAATACTATATATATAATATATATATATTATAGTATATATTGTTGTTTATAGTCTCTTAAGCGATAAATATTATTAAAATATAATATATATTACTAGTGGATTTACTTAATTAAGTATTCCCACATATGACAACATAATGAGGCTTATATTTAAAATTATAACCTCAGGATGACCAAAAAATCCTCTTTCAACCTATATTTATCTTGGTTACTCTATAATATATAGACATATATTTATACTAAATATAATTAGATATAATTAATATTAATATATATTAATAAACATATATTTATTAATGAAAGTTCGACTGTACATTAAGCAACTTATATAATACAATATTATTATAAGTCACCCACCGATGAAGCAGTCTGTAGCGATCAGTTAGATAATCGACGGTCTTGAATTGAGAATCGTTGACCGTTCCATCAGTGTTGCCTTACATTTTATTATACCCTTCTAACAGTTTATTATAATAAATGTATAGTAAGACTAGAACTATGGTATATACTTAATATTTTGTATATTCATCTTATATGGTCTTAAATATTTTATTTTCAACATATGCCATATAAAATTTTATAACTCGCATTAAACCACGTCCTTTTTTCCAATATACGTATGATAATTTATTTATTAATATTTTTAATCAATAATTTTAATTCTTTTCTTATATCTGAATTTAAATGTTCACCATTTCCTATTCTAGTTACAATTTCTTTAAATAATATATAACTATTATATTTTTTAGATTTTAATTTATATTCATCAAAATATTTATATAATAATATTACATTTTTATAACCATTAATACGTAATTCATAATTATCTATTGCACTATGTGGTACAACAGAACCTATAGTAATATCATTATTATATGACATATTAAAATGTTTATTATCTAATAAATATTCTTTGCTATTAAATAAAGATAATATATGTTCTAATACTACTTTATTAGCTTCTCATTTTTGAGATAATATATATCTTACTCTATAAGCATGATTACTATTACTTAATATTGAAATAGTAAATGAACCTTCAGCATCAGTAAATCCAGCTAATCAATGATCATTTAATGTCGGTAATATAGTATTATATATAATATTAATAGGTTTTTTAGAAAATCTAATTAATTTAGTATTTAATACAGTTAAAAATTCAATATATTTAGCATTTTTAACTGGTAATACCATATTACCATTAAATATTAAAGATATTAATATTATATTTTTTTGATCATTAACTATATATTTATATATATTTTTTATTTTAGATTCAATTTGTATGTTTCCAAAACCTAAATTATCTTTAATATAATTTAATACTTTAATATCTTTTCCAGATTGTGTTATAGCAAACATTAAATCTTTTCTATTTGTAACAATAAAAGAACCATCTCCTTCACTAAACCCAATAAATCATTCTAAAAATTCTTTACTAGGTAATGGTTTATTTGGATATAATAATTTATATTCAGAATAAAAAGATTCAAATTTAAAATTATTTATTGTAGTATTATTTAATATATTTAAATTATAATATATTAAAAATAATATTATTAATATTATCATAGGGAATTTTATTATTTTTCAGAATATATGTTGGTATAATATTGGATCTCCACCACCACTAACTTCAAAGAAACTTGTATTAAAGTTACGATCAGTTAATAACATAGTTAAACCGGATGCTAAAACAGGTAATGATAATAATAATAATACAGCAGTAATTAAAACTGATCATGTAAATAATGTCATTTTACTATAATCCATACCATTAGCTCTCATATTAATTATAGTTACCATTAAATTAATAGCACCTAATAATGATGATATACCAGATAAATGTAATGAGAATATTAACATATCTACTGATGGACCACTATGTGATTGAATACTTGATAATGGTGGATATCATAAAAAAAAAATAATATCTATACTTTATTACTACCATAATAAGTCCGAGTATTACCTTTTAATTTATTCATTCAAATTCGTATCTCATATAATTTATCTCAATTATTTTTATATAATTTAAAAGCTCTAGCTCAAATTGTAAATTCAAATGATTTAAAACCTATTAAATACTTATCACCAGTTTTTAAATAGTTTATAATATTTAATATAGATTTAGAATTTGTAGTTTCAATATTATAATCACAATATTTTTCTCTAAATTCAACATTATTTGAAATATTCATTAATAATTTGATTGATTGTAAAATTATTGGATCTAATTTTTGAATAATTGCAAATCCATGTGTAATACGTTTAGTATTTTTATCTTTAACTACATAATAAAAACTACCTTCTGCTTCTATAAAACCACATATTCATGGTTTAGATATAATTGATTCTATTTGTGATATATTTATTATATTTTTATAATCAATATCTAAACCATTTCAAGCAGGAGATCTATATCCTTCAGGTATATTTGTATTATAAATTGGTAATACTTGGTTTATCTTATCTTCTTGTAATAAGTTAGTGTTAGTATAAATATTAAAACAAGTTTTAAATTTATTATAATTATAGTATTTAGATGTTAATAAACTATTTCTATCAAATAATGGTATTATTATATTATTAATACTTTTTTGATCTCTTACCCTAAAGTGACACATATTACTATTTTTAATATCACCAGATGTTGCTGTAACAACTTCTCCACAATTTAATATTTTTTTAATATGTAATAATGTTTTAATATTATATTTATGCAAAGATATTTTATATGTGAATAACATCTTCTTTTTATTAGGGTAAATATATACATTAAATGTACCATCTCCATCTGTTAAACCAACTAATCATTGTTCAAATTTAAAATCTTGTTTATTATTATTAAATATATATTTATTTAATTTAGATATATCACTATATAATCTATAGTGTATAAATACTCTATTATTATATATATATTCAATAATTATTATTGAAAAAGGATATCTAAAAACAAATAATAATAATATCCTTTTCTGGACTATCTCTTAAACATAAATATTTATCTTACTAATATTAATAGAAGGGATAAATATGTTTTACTATTTTTAGTCTCTTAATTATATAATACAATATATTATATCATATAATCTGTGTATTAGAAATAAAAACTTTCACACAATTTATAGTATTTTAGAACAGCATATCCTTTTTTCCATTTACCGTTCATCCAGTACCTGCACCACTTTCTACTATTGTAGATGATACAGCTAATAATAATGATGGAACTAATAATCAGAATGCTACATTATTAATACGAGGGAAACTCATATCTAAAGCACCTAACATTAAAGGTACTAAATAATTAGCAAAAAATCCCATAGTCATTGGCATTACTAAAAAGAAAATCATCATAACGGCATGTGCTGATATTACAACATTAAATAATTGTCCATTATGGAATAAAATTTGAGGACTAGGTCCTGCTAATTCTAAACGTATAATTAAACTTAATGCAGTACCTATTAAACCAGCAAATACAGCAAATATTATATACAAGATTGCTATTTCTTTACAATTTGTAGAAAATAATCAACGTTGTACTCATGCTCATGTTGTTATGTTATAAGTGTTATTATGCATAACTTTTATATATTTTAATATATTTTCTATATTTATTTTATTTTTTTTTATTCTTATTAATAGATTGTTCACTTTAATTTATCGTATAATTATTATTATTATTACTTATATATATAGTAAGTGAAGATATATGTAATTTATAATTAATTATTTATTATATTAATAATTTAAGTGGATAGTTATAAATATATATAATTTAATTATATATGACTTAATGTTACACTAATATTATATTTACCATTTTTATTAATTAATGTTTTATTATTAATTGTTAAATGACTTGATTTATTATTTAAACGTGTACTTTTAGCAATTAATGATATACCTTTAGAATTTAAAGTACCTAATTGTTTTAATGAATATACTGATCTAGCATTACTATCTGATTTAGCTAATTTACCTTTATATATTCAATTATAACCTATAATATATTGATATAATAATAATTGTTCTATAGTATTATAATTATTAATATAACCAGTTAATTTATTATTATTTAAATATTTTTTAGAATTAGGTATATTATTTATTTCATTTGATAAATTTTTTAATATTAATAATTTATTTAAATATTTTATATTATTTATTTTATTATATATTATATTATTAACATTAATTAATGGTATATTTTTTAATATTATATTACTATATAATCCTTTATATTGATTATATTTATATATATTATGACTTATAGTTTTACTTAATATTGTACTATCTAAATAATCATATGTTAAATATATAGGTTCAATAATTACAGTTTTATTATATAATTTACTTAATATTTTATTAATTCCCCCCACACTATTTATTGAGTGGTCCATATTTAATTTATTATTATTATTTAATAATGTTGAATTTATTAATTTATTTATTAATCTATTTCATATTGAAATATTTGATATATTAATTATATTATTATTTTTATTAATTATTTTAGGTTTATATATAAATATTATTATATTTAATTTATTAATACTATGATTAAATATCGGTCCATTATAATGTATATTTAATATATTTTTTAATATATATTGTGTCATAATATTATTAATTAATATTTCAACTATTTTATCTTTATGTAATGTTTTTAATATATTATTATTATTAAAATTATATATATTATTATTATAATCTAAATTATTATTATATTTAGTTAATTTACTAATATTTATATTATTATTATTATTATTTTTAATAATATTATTATATTTATTAATTCATTGTGGATTATTATTATTATTAATAATTTTAGATTTATAATTTAATAATTGATATATTAATTCTTTAATTATTTGTAAACGTTTAATATGTAAATTATGTAAATTTAATTTATTATTATTATTCATATTATTATTATATTTATAATTTTCATAATCTTTAAGATTATAATTTTAGTATATAATATATTTTATATTTTATATATATATAAAATATACTTAGAGCAGGGATTGAACCTACATTGATTGTATATGAGACAATCGTTCTAACCAATTGAACTATCTAAGTAAAAAAGAAATAATTAATATATAATGTCCTCAACAGGAATTGAACCTATACAACCAGAGCTTCAATCTAGTGCTCTACCATTTAAGCTATGTGGACATA
>JAJMID010000109.1:0-49107 GCA_030583405.1 Sugiyamaella americana
TTTTTATTACGTGGGAGAGCAATTCCTCGCTACGCGAGGAACAACGGGTCCGGGCAGCGCCCGGCCGCCGGAGGCTTGTGGTCGTCGGTTCGCGGTTCTGCCGGACGTTTTTGGTTATCTTATCTTGCATATTGTGTGGATAGCCCTAACCCGGTAGCCGGACTTAGATCGTTCTTCTCCGTCTTATCATGATAACGCAAAAGAGGATCGCCGTAGATTGTAGAGACTCGCCTAGGAAAGAGCAGAAGTAAAGTTGGATCGCTATACCTTACTCGTCCCATTGTTTAGATGGAAAGGAGAATATTAAAACTTCTTAAGAAGAAAGGAAAAGAGAAGAGTGAATTGTTGGGACTTACCTGGGGCTGGTTTGATATTGTGGCTGATTAAGGTTCATCACCAACTATTTTGTGTAGGACTGGGCCGAATATACAAGACATTCCCGACCCCGATATCTATTAGATAAGGGCAAGGGCTGTGAAAAGTTCGCGATATAGGACTAACAGGAGGTAAGGGCGTAATTTCTTCACACATATGTAATTTACTGTATTTGGATATTTGTTTATATTTCAGTTTGTAGTAGTTATTGTCGTCGTAAAGTATACGCGTAAATAGTTAGTTAATAGTTAGTACTTGATTTATTTATTGGTACATGTATTAAATTATATTATGTTTTCGCCAGTTATTTATCAGATCGAGGGCTTCGATTATTGTTACAATATCAAATATAAACTTGGATCTGGTGCTTCTGGTACTGTTCATGCTGCAACAAAAGAATATTTCCCATCAAATTTAGATTCTTCGTCTTCTTTTTCGTCTTCTTCTTCTTCTTCTTCTTCATCTTCTGGTTCCAAAGATAAACTTGTAATTGGATAAAGCCTTTACATTCGCCTTTACAGTTGTAACACAGGTTGCAATTGTAGTTATTATTTAGTGTAATGTATCTATCCAGTGATTTCCTTTACTAACATTTTAGTATGCTATTAAAACTATTTCTAATCCTTCTTTGATTGGTTATGATCAATTTAGAGAATATAAATATTTTTCTAAGGTTCCTCAGAATCCTAATATTATTAAATTTTATCAATTATTGTATGAAGATGAGAAGGTTCATTTTGTATTTGAAAAAATGGATTTTACTTTATTATCTTTTATTGAAAATACTCAATCATATCTTTCACTTACTTCCTTTATTAGTATCATCAAGCAAATGTTATTTGGAATTCAACATATTCATAAATTTGATTTTATCCATCGGGATTTAAAACCTGAAAATATTTTACTTGCTCAAAATGGTGATGAAATGAATGTTAAAATAGCTGACTTTGGTTTATCAAAGGATATTCTTGGGGAACCTCCAAATAACTATACAGCTTATACAGGTTATATTGCTACTAGATATTATAGAGCACCTGAATTATTATTAAAGAGTGGTTTCTATTCTAAATCGGTTGATATGTGGGCTTTTGCATGTGTTGCTTGTGAATTGGCTAATTTAAGGCCCCTTTTTGCTGGTAAGACTGATATTGATCAATTACATCTTCAATTAAAGATGTTTGGTACTCCACATCCACAATCTCAATATGGTGATTGGGGAGATTTAAAAAATCTTTATTTATATTCCTTGTATCAACTTGATAATGAAGTAGGTGGTGGTAGTGGTAGTGGTGGTGGTAATCATTTTATTAATTCTCGTAGACTTCGACATTTTGAAAAATTATTCATTCAAGCATTTCAATGGGATGCAAATAATCGTATTAGTGCAGAAGATATGTTGGAAAGTGGGTTATTAAGAGTAGTTGCAAGTGCAGTTTTAGGAAAAGTATCTGATAATATTAGAAGGGAAGGAAAAGGTAATGGAAATGGTAATGGAAAGGGTAATGGAAATGGTAATGGAAAGGGTAATGGAAATGGTAATGGAAATGGTATTGGAAAGGGTAATGGAAAGGGTAATGGAAAGGGTAATGTTAATGGTCATGGTAATGGTAATGGAAAAGATAATAGAAATGATAATGGAAAGAGAAAAGAAAGAGTTAGAAATGAAATAGAATCAATAGAAAATTTCCAGGGATCTAATGATAATGATCAAATCAAATCGCAATTAGTTGAAAATACTTCTAATATTACAGCAATATCTCCATCTATGTTAATTGATAGTAGCAATGATGAATATGATCACACCAACCAAACATATTCTCTTGATCAACTAATTTCATCTATTCCATCTGGTTCTACTACAAATAAACAAACTGAATCTCCCATCTTCTCCAGCAACTTCTCTGACCCATTCATCGGCTATATGTAACTTTTTTAAGTTTATTTCTATTTTTTATTTTTATTTTTATTCTTATTTTTACATAAATAAATATATACAAATACCCAATCTAATATAATTCTTTAATAAATAAAATATATACTTGTGACTATTTATTATCATCTGCGCCAGCTGAAGCAGATAAATTTGAAGTTGGTAATGAAGAAGGTCTTTGCTTCTTTTTATAATCAGCAAATGACAACTTTTTCTTAACAGTTGGTTTTGGGGTGAGAGTCACGGAGGCAGCAGGGTGAGAAATAGGCGTGGTATTACTAATAGGAGTGATTATAGGCTGAGGATTACTACCTCCTACACCATTTGCTAAACTTCGAGGAGTTGGACTTTGGTCTATTAATGTTAATGTTGGTGATACAATTGGAAGGGTTGCTGATGGTGGACTATTACTACTAAATCTTCGTGAAATTGGTGATGGTTGTTTAATCTTACGCTGAGTATATTCTTGCTTTGCAAGAAGATATTTTGCTAAACGTTTTTGATTAGGAGTTACAGTTATTGGAAGGATTGTTGGAGATATACATTGTTTTTTAAGTAATGGCTCTTGTGGAGATGGGGGAAGAGGTAATGAATCTGATGGGGAATATGGAGGAGATGGTGAAGGTGGAGAGTGGGCACGTGATTGTGTACGGGACGGAACACGTGATTGAGACCTCGAATGAGACCTTGATTGAGATCTTGATTGAGATCTTGAATGAGATTTGAATCCTATCATCCCCTCTTCACTTTGATTATCTCCTTTATCATCTCCTTTGTCATATCCTTCATCATCTCCTTCTTCAACTCCATCATTACCTCGTTTGCGTTTTGTTTCTCTTTCCATTTTTTCAATTAATGACATTGCTCCTTGTATTTTCCTCTCTTCCCTTGCTGAATATAATGGAGTTGTTATTGGAGAATTGGGATTTGAATCTACTGGTGTACCACTAATTCCATATTGTCTTTCAACCAACCGTTGCTTTTGTATTTGTAACTGCTTCAACTCCATTGATTTCTTACCCAATCTTGTACTTCTTGGACCACCTAAACCTGCCTTTTTCATTCGAATTAATATACAATCACTACTTTTACAAGCACATTCTATACCTCTTTGTTGAATCATTTGAAAAGATTTTACCAAGAATTGACGTTCTTCAACAGACAAGGTATCTTCTTCATTAGCAAGTACCTTTTGAACTGGATGATTTATACTCCATTCCCATCCAACAGTAAGTTCGCTTCCTGCTTTTATTGGTTCTAAAGCGAAAGCAGCAAAATGAATAAACTTATCATCCACCACTACAGTGCTAAATTTAATATTTGGTTTACAACTATTTCTTATAAAAGTTGCATCTGATCCTATTCTTCTACCATCAACTGCAATGTTTAAATTAGGTATAAATACAACTCCTGGTTTAGGACAACCAAATAATCGATATTGATTAACTGGATTACATTTATATTCCGATTGAAACATAATTTCACCAAATTTTTCAATAACAAACCGATGTCTTTGGACAGAAGATTCAAGAAAGAGACCAAATTTTGAAAATCCATTGAACTTTTGCTTTGTTTGATCACAAGTTTGTTTAACAGTAACTTTAGCAGGTTTTGTATGAATAAATTCTTGTTTAGAAAGAAAGGAACAGGAGTCTTCATCGAGATGAAGAGAAGGAATAGATGTTACATAATCTTCAACAGCTAATGATGATAATCTATTAGTATTAACAGACACAAATTGACATTTTGAATTTTGATTTAAAAAGAATTTTTCATCAAAATCATTAGTACCATCTATATCATGAGGAGAGTTTGATCTTGTAGGAGTATTATGACCAGTGGAGGTTGTTGATAAAGGATCAAATTCAGATCTCTTTCTTCTTCCCCGTTCACGTTTATGATCATTATTTTCAACATCATCATCTTGGTGTTCATCTCTTGGACTATTATGAGATGATTTCCCCTTTTCTTTCTCCTTTTCTTTCTCCTTCTCCCTATCCTTATCCTTCTCCTTTTCACCAGGTGAGCCATCTGGATTACTCTCTTTTCTACTTCTACTTCTTTGCTTTCTCTTCTTTCCATTCCCCAGACTCTCTTGAATTCTCTTTGTTTGCCTCTCCCTTGCTGCTTGAATATCTACTTTTCTATCACCACATTGATCACATAAATAAATCTCTGGTACATGAGCTTCATCAGCAATATCAACACATTGAGCATGCTGCCAGGCATTACACTTTTCACATTGAATAGTAAATCCATCATCATCATCATAACCACAAATGCAACGAATAATACCAGCATCGATAGGATATTCCCGAGGAGGTGATGGTAGGGTTTTTTGCTTAGCTATCTTAGGAGATTGAGAAGGGGTTTCAACTTTAGATTTTATTATAGGCTGAGTGGGTGAAGGTTGTTGAGGGAGTTGTTGAGGGGGTTGTTGAGGGGGTTGAGAATGATTTTCAATGGTTGAGTTGGAATTTGAATTTGAATTTGAGTTGGAATTACTAGAATTAGAATGGTCATCTTTGTTTAATATGGGTTGTGTTGTTTGAGTTGGCTGTGAATTTAATTCTGAGGGATGCAGTTCTGGTTTATCTAGTTGTTGTTGCTGTAGTTGTTGCTGCTGTTGCTGTTCTTCTACTTCACCTTTCTGTTCTAGCTTTTGCGGCAGCACAACATCATTTGACACCACCTCAGATTCTGATGGTTCTGACTTTAATTCTAGAGTTGTATTATTAGTATCACCACTACTACTACTATCTACACTTCCACTTCCACTACTACTTCTACTTTCACTATTACTCTCTTCTATTCTATTTCTTACTGATACGGGATTTAATAATATACTTAAAGAACTATTACGTGATTCATTAATCTTTTCATCTTCAGCCAGCCTATCCACCACCGCAGCAGCAGCAGCTAAAGCTGCAACACCACCTAACACTGGTTGAGAATCTGGCTCATTCATATTTATAGCAACATTTAGAGGGAAATTACTTGTAAAATGATGTAAAGTTGTGAATTTGTAAGTGGTATGTTGTTTGCCTTGTGAATAGTTGGACGTTATTATAATTAATACTTTCTCGGGAGTGGATTTCTCTTAGAATATTATTATTCTCTTATCTTCTTCTCCTTCTTCTTCTCCTTCTATTACTTCTATTAGTGTCTCTTATCTTCTTCTCCTTCTCCCTATCTTTCTTAAATTAATATTCTTAGTTAAAATTCCGTAACGTTGGATATACTTAATTTTTATAAATTTTTTTTCAAGTCCTAAGTAGTTTTTCTATTAAGCAGCTAATTTTTTTTGTTCTTTTCCTGATAATGCAAAGCCAGGGGAGGAGGAGGAATCTTACTAACATCAGAGAAGGTTGGTAGACAGAAGGTACAGTATACAGTAGCATGGATAAAATAGTGTAACGGTATGTAAATGTTTCCAACCATTAGTTAAGGAATGTAAAAGCCGTATATTGGGAGTAAAGGGTATGGGTTAGAGGTGGTATAGTAACTAGCTAACCAACCATACTGCTGTATATGCAGACTCTCTTAATTATCTTCTTCAGCGTAGTAAAAATTGCATGTTGATGATAACCCAGGCAAGCAGCCAGCAGCCAGCCTTTGGTTGTTGATTGTGGATCACTAACACCTCAGGTATCAACCCTCATTACTATTTACTAGCTAAATAGTGAATCTTTTGAAATAATACAACAAATATCAATAACATTATCATTAGGTATTTTATATAAAAGTAATCAAAAGGTATTTAAACTAATCATTATAATCAAAGCACTATCAAAATATTATAATAATCATTATTTTCTACACTCTTTGTTAGATCTACAATTCAATGAAAAAAAAAATAGTTTATTTTAACATTCAAAGGGAAATAAAAAAATAGCAACCAAACCACACCCACACCCCCTAACCCCGACACATGCCTCCGGCGGCCGGGCGCTGCCCGGACCCGTTGTTCCTCGCTGCGCGAGGAATGAAAAAAGGCGGGAGGAAGGGCTGCGTGAGATCCTCGCCCAGCGAGGAACAACGGGTCCGGGCAGCGCCCGGCCGCCGGAGGCATGTGTCCGTTACTGCGATTTTATCCTTATAACAATCACACTGTTAGATATTTTCACTTCAAAATTAGATGATGATGATCCAACATCATCAACTTATTTGAAAATTATACATAAAAGTTATTAACGAAAGCAAAAAGTCAAAAAGAACTATAAAATGGTAAGTGAAAGATTGGGAAGAAGCGCTATTCTGATGAAGAATAATAATACATAGGGGTTGTCTGTTGACTAACGTTATAGGCTCATAGATTACTAATGCAAGTGGTTATTACCGGATCACAAGTATTTGGTAAAGCTTTTATGGAAGCTTACAAACAAGCATCAAGTGCTTCAGTTAGAGCCAGTGCAAATGCAGCAGCTCGTCAAAAAGCTGGAGGAGTAGGACTTGATGAAGCATGTAAAATTCTAGATGTTGAAGAATCCAAAATAACCCCAGAACTTATTCAAAAGAAATATGATTATTTATTTGATGTTAATTCAAAAGAAAAATCAGGAAGTTTCTATATACAAAGTAAAGTTTATAGAGCATTTGAAAGATTAACATATGAACTAGAACAAAAAGCAGCAAAAACTGCACCAAAAGAAGGCGGTGGAACAACAACAAAACCATCCTCCTAAAACTTCCCCACTTCACCTTCACAAACAATCTGCATCTCTCTCATCTCGTGTATATATAATAAAACCATCCTCCCCTCCTCTCCCCATCCCCCCACTGCCTCCGGCGGCCGGGCACTGCCCGGGCCCGTTGTTCCGAGCTACGCTCGGAAGGGCTAATTGCAATTGCACGATAAATGGATTGTGCGCGCACGTTGGTTAGCGCATTTAATTTTCCTCGCGGAGCGAGGAACAACGGGTCCGGGCAGAGCCCGGCCGCCGGAGGCAGTGGAGGGATAGGGGGAGGTTTTTATTTATTTATATGAAACAAAATTGCAAAAAATTCATGGATGAGTTTTAAGATTATTATATTAATTTTTTTTGAGGTGGGGGGAGGAGTTTATTTACCAGCAAGACTTTTAACTATGAGATCTTTTGCTTGCTCTAATTGTTCGGTACTACCTCGTAAACTTATTATTGGATTTTGTGAATCAGCTTGTGGGATAATGATTGTACAACCGGATTTAGAACGAATTGAATTGATTCGTGATCCTTGTGGTCCAATTAATGCTCCGTATTTTGTTGGATCCGCTAACCAGAAGTAGGCGTAACTATCGTGCTTTTCTAATTCTTTAATTGTATTTTCAATTTCTTTTTGTGCTTTAGTACATCCAACATCATCTCCTTTGAGTCGCCAGACGATGGTGGAAGTGGAGGTTGCTGTAGTTTTGATTCCTTCTGGAATAATAGTGAATTTATATCTTAATGCTCCAGAATCTTCTGATCCATTGGTGAGTTCTCCAAATGCTTCTTTTGGTGGTAGTGGAATTGCTGGTACTTTTGGTGCTGATGAGTTGCTTTTACCGTGGTCGATTTTAACTCCGTAATCTTGAAATAGTTTGCGGATATAGGTGCCACGGTTGGAAAGTTCTGCATGAAGATGTTTTGGTACTTGGATTTCAATTTGAAATGTTTCTTGTGTTAATTCTTGAATACGAGTTTTAGCTTGTTCAATTTCGGATTTATTATTACCAACAATCTTGATTCCTTCGTCAATGGAACCATCAGATTTCTTAGCTCCTTTACGGGGGATAAGAAGAATGACATTGTAAGTGGATTCAATTTCTCTTTTAATAATACCCCCTGGTCCAATTAGTGCACCATGACGTTCTGGATTAACATCAATAGTATCAGTAATTTGATTTTCCTTAGCATCAATAATTTCTTTAATTTGTTTAATAATCTTATCAACTACCTTACGATTACCAGATACTTTGATTTTATTATTATTAGAATCCGCAGGTGGGATTTGAATAGTACGATTGGATTCAGGTGATCCTCCGGCTTTAGTGATAATTTCACGTCGTACTGATCCACCAGGTCCAATTAGTGCTCCATGATATTTTGGATCAACTTCAATTTCAGTTTCAATAGTATCAACAATTTCTTGTACAATTTGTTGGATTTTCTCTGCCGCTGATTTAACACCGGTTTTAGTACCAATGATTTCAATAGAAACTGAACGGTTTCTATCGCTAGATGGTTTTTCTCTATCTTCTTCATCCTTTACATCAATACGAGTGTTTGTTGATTCTTTAATTTCATTAATGATTTCTCCTTGTCTACCAATGATTCTTGGTAGGGTATTAGCAGGAACGATAATGGAGTTGGTGAATGAATGGTCAGCCTCGTACTTGACTAATTCTTCAATTTCATCTTTAGTTTTTTGAACACCGTTGGAAGGACCTCTAATGAGAATTTGATTTGGATTAAGAGAATCTTTAGATGGAGTTGGAGTTGGTGTACCTTCTTTACTTCCTTCTTTTCCTTCTTTATCTTCACCTGCTCCTACTCTTGGAAAATGAATATAAACATCATACCTTTGCATTAAACGTTTAACAAATTTACCACCTTGTCCAATAATTGTTGCATGATATTCATTTGGAATTGAAAGCTTGATACTAACTTCATCTCCCCATTTACGACCTAAATTAAGGATTCTTGTTTTTGCTTCATCAGCATTCTTTTTAATACCTTTAATTATACCATTTCCTTGTTCATCTACATCTATTTTAACTGCAAATTCTTCAATAAGTTTAGATAAATGAGTACCTTGTTTACCAATAAGCTTATTAATATGTTCAACTGGAAAGGTGAAATTGGTTGTATATGAAGAAAGGATTTCATAATTTTTAGATTCTTCAATAACTTGATTGATTTCTTTAATAACTCTATCAACTTCAGATTTAACACCACGAACAAAGATTGAATTCTTTTCTTTACTAATACCATCTTTTCCAATTCCAATAAGAATTGAAATAAACGATTCATGCTCCTTACCACCTTTAATAATAGCATTTAATGTAGTATTATTAGGACCAGAAATGAATTTATGATTTTCATGATCAATTTCAATTGATTTACTAATAATATTAGTTTGTTTTGAACGAATTTCATTAAATTTACCATCAACTTTTTCAAGAATCTTTTCAATTTCACTTGGTCCAATTGCAAAATCTTCATCATCATTTGGATTACCAACATAAACAAGAAGAATCTCTTTATTTCCTTTACTAACAACAACGTCAACAAAGTCTTCCTTTTTAATCTCCTTTGCTAATTTCTCAACAAATGAATAGAAAAATTCATCAATATCAGATACAACTTTGATACTAGAAGGTGGGAATGAATTTACTAAGCTTACAAGTGACTTCTTACTAACTTTAATCAATTCATTATCATTACCAACAATTTCATAATTAATACTAGTTGGTTCTTCTTCATATAAAGATTTTAATGAAGGAGTTGAAATCTTCACCTTATTAACCCGTTCAATTTCATTCAACTTTCCACTAGCAATAAAATATCTAGTCAAATTCCTACCATGTGATATACTCTTATCATGAGCTTTGGAAATATCTAAACTAAGTATACTTAAATCAGAAATATATTTAGAAATGATTGTTTTTGCCTTTGAAATATTTTCTGCTGGACCAAATAATTCAATATTTGATGACCCACTACTGATTATAGCTGAAGCACCAGAATTTTCAAAAACATAATCAATAGGAATAAATTTTGATTTTACTTCTGGAACGGTAATAAAACTGCTAACAAATGATTCCTTCTCATCGTTAATAATAGATTCAATTTTACTCTTACGTTCAAGTACTAAATTACGTTCACCAAACAACACAATAACGCCATTATTCTTATTAAACGTAACCTTAATATCCTTGTTCAACCCTTCCAATTCAATTTCCTTTTCAATAAATGGGAAATATTTCCTATCTACATTTTGAATCTTACTTGTAATCTCCCTTACTTTACTACTAACAATATCTAAAATTCTCTTTTCTGCTAATAAAATTCCTTGTTTATCACCTTCAATAGTAACATTAACAGTTTCTTCATCTTCATCACCATCCTCCACCTTCTCCTTCTCATCCTTTCCTTCCCTCTTTGAAATATCAATCTGAGCACCAGTTTCCTCAATAATAGGTCTCAAAGTACTACCCTTTGGACCAATAACAAAACTTCTTAAACTAGCAGGAATTTGAATAGTCTTGGTAACCTTAACCGCCAAAGCCTTCATCAACTCCCGTTTAGCCTTTTGAACATTCTCTGGACTACCCCTAATAATAAATGTTGTATTACCACTACTTCTACTTGTACTACTATCAATTGAAGTACCACTACTCTTACGAACTTTTGTCAATACTTCAGAAAGAATATTTCTAGCCTTTGGACTTTGTTCACTACTCAACAACGTCAAATTCTCTGTAATACTACCAGATCTAACTGCTGATACATTCTTAACTTTTGGAGAAACCCCACTTGGAGTTGAACTACCACTTGTACTACTACCCCAACTACTAGCAACCTGTTTAGCAACAGGAGTTGAACTACCCAACGTAGGAAATGCATCCAATGATTCAATATCAAATTTACCATTTGAAACAATTGAACTATTAGCACTAGTTAAAAGAGTTTCATCACTACCATCACCATTACCACTACCCTCTCCGCCATCACTTGCTACTGAAACATCTGCTATATTATCAACAACTTCCTCGGCATGACCATTTGGCTCTTCATTCACACCATGTTTAGCCATAAGAGTTTCTGCTAAAGAAGTAGAATCAGACATTATTTAACCTATTGACAATTGTTAGCATGTGCCTCCGGCGGCCGGGCGCTGCCCGGACCCGTTGCTCCGAGCAAAGCTCGGAATTGATAAGGGGGTCGTGGAAAAACTACAAGATACTTCTTTTTTCACCCAAATCAGGCAATTACCACCCAAAATCACTTACCGTACACTAATTCCAATGAAATTTCAATTTAAATTTTAAATTTCCACTTTAATGAAATTCCAATTTTTAATACAAATCTTCAATTCAATTCACTTCCAAACTTCCCAAAATCTAAACAAAAAAAACTTGCCAAAATCCTTATTGTGAATATCAAAAAATTGAATGTATGTAAATACTTAAGCAGTATATATCCGTGAATCCTAAAGGTTCCCTTTCCCCCCCAGATTATATTAAGCCACGTAACGAGCTTAGAATTTCCACCACTACCAATTATTACCTTGACAACAACCCCTGTACAAAACCATGCACCCCAGCCTCACTTCACGTGATACCCCCATTCCCCCACTCACTTACCTGGCCCCGCTCACGCGGCTGGAGAGGCGGGTTGTGCCTCCGGCGGCCGGGCTCTGCCCGGACCCGTTGTTCCTCGCTACACGAGGAATGTACATTCGTTCACTGCAAAGTTTTATCCATTCCTCGCTACGCGAGGAACAACGGGTCCGGGCAGCGCTCGGCCGCCGGAGGCAGGACAACCGGAGGGTTCGGAACCGCTTTATCCGCGGCGTGGCGAATGAGGCTTAATGATGAAATGTGCACGTGGGATGAAAATTACGCTGATTACAAAGAATAGACTCACAAAATTTTTCACGGCTGAAGGTTGGGAGTGCAGGAATATATAAATTAAAGGAAGGTCGTTAATTGAAATCTTTTTTTTTTTTCTCTTCACGGCAAGAAAGAAGCAATATTTGAAACCTTTTGCAGACGAACCGTGTTTGGATTTAATTAATCAAAATGCAAATTTTCGTCAAAACTCTTACCGGTAAGACTATCACCCTTGAGGTCGAGTCTTCCGATACTATTGATAATGTCAAGACCAAGATTCAAGATAAGGAAGGAATTCCACCAGATCAACAAAGACTTATCTTTGCTGGTAAACAATTAGAAGATGGTAGAACTCTTTCTGATTACAATATTCAAAAGGAATCTACTCTTCACTTAGTCCTCCGTCTTCGTGGTGGTGGTAAGAAGAGAAAGAAGAAGGTCTATACCACTCCAAAGAAGATCAAGCACAAGAGAAAGAAGGTCAAGCTTGCTGTTCTTTCTTATTACCAAGTTGATGAAGATGGAACCATCAAACGTCTTAGACGTGAATGTAACAAGTGTGGTGCTGGTGTTTTCATGGCTCATCACAAAGACAAGGTCAATAAGACTGAACGTCAATACTGTGGTAAGTGTCATACCACTTATGTTATTGGTAAATAAATTTTCATTATTTAGAGTACATTTGTAATTTTTAATAATAAAAATTTGTTTAAATCCGTTATTTATGCCTCCGGCGGCCGGGCTCTGCTCGGACCTGTGGCCCCGCTCCGCGGGGAAGTTTAATATCGTGTACAGGGAAATGTTCCTCGCGGAACGGGCTACGGGTCCGAGCAGAGCCCGGCCGCCGGAGGCAACTGCAGGTGCCATCAGCTTTACGACTCTGGGGTGAACGTGAGTTTACCTTGAAATCATCATCACTCTTTACCTTTAGATTGGATTACCTTTAACATGTTCTTCAGTAACGCAGAGAATAATAATAAACCATGATCTCCTAAATATGTTCTTGCTAGGGGCAAAAATATGCGGGAAGCATGGAAGTTTTCGTTTGTATTCATTTGATACCTGGGCCATTAGTTCCTTAGCTCCTTTATAGTTAGTTATTACTTGCATTTTAAATAATTCGTCCTATTACGACTGTTTATCTTTCAAGTCTACAAGGTTATAGTAGACAGACAATAACTTTTAAGAGTACTTTTACTCATCGTCCTTGCGAGTTCCGATTGTTATCAACATCTAGTTTTGTAATGGAGTATATCACTGCAGATAGATATTGAAATGGTTTATTTAAACAAATGATAAGGTCAAGTTAGAAATCAGTGGATGGTGGTTGGAAAGAGGTAAGGTGGGATAAAATCTAGTTAAAAGTTACTGTTTACCTAGGACCTATGAGATGGTATAATTGAGAAATAGATAAAAGCTTTATAACTTGGGATATACCGTAATTTAGTGAAATTCTGAGCGTAGCGAAGAACAACGGGTCCGGGCAAAGCCCGGCCGCCAGAGGCAAAAGGGTGTGAAGTAGTAGATAGTAGTTATGTATTAACAACAATGTATATTGCGGTAATGTCAAGGGTTGAATGGTATAAGATTACAGCTAGAAGGCTAAAGAGCATAAGGAGGGTAGTTTGATACAGATATTATGGCACCTTTGATATTTTGATACTACCCATAAGAGGGGCCAGTGTCATGGGCAACGTAGAATATTACCGATCGATACATGAAATAGTGTAATAAGTATATTACATGCATCGATCCCAGGAAGATGAAGCAGGAAGATGAAACATGAAGAGTAGCTCTAAAAAACAATGTCGATTCATTTCTGATTGTAGAGATCTCGTCAATCATGATTCATTTTTGTGAGTGAGAGTATAACTATGAAGAATTTCCCGAGCGATATTATGAATCTAACCTCGATCTGAAGTTTAATCTTAGATAATGCAGGGGTGATTGCATATCACTCAATGAGTTGGAATTTCAAGGTTCATATTGAAGATAGCTCCTAATATTTACGTTAGCTAGTGTCTACTACTATTCAAAATTTATATACATCTAGGTACATTTTTATACTTTCATGATGATTTCGAATAGCATAAAATAGAAAGTTAGCAAAAAGAGTATGAGAATAGTATCGACTATGGTGACATTATTAGGTAGAATTAGTTTTTTAGATATTGCTCCGATACTGGGATACATTCGATATCAATTGTTAAGTGAATTAGATTTTATAGAACTACTTAGATAAATTTATCAATATATAGTACTGACCTGAGATGTTAGGATAGTCTTCCCCATTAACAGCTAGCCGAAGAAGCCTCGAACCCTGCGTGAACGTTGGACAAACTTCCCGACTAGCGCTGCAGGTTTAGGACCGAAGCGCAGTATTGTATCAGGGTAAGGGCACCTAATAAGGGATCCAGAATCATGAAGGTAATGCGGTAACTATTCAATACGATCTTCGTGTCAATAGATATCTTAATAGAGTATAGGAATAGCAATCTTGGAAGCAATAGAATATGAATGACCCTGCAAAAGGAGAAGGAAGCAGCAGTCTTAACAGCTTAACCTTTGAAGATTCAGGAATCAAAGCATTACCAGGAGATAAACAATCCTCATTAGTACTAACATGGCTATCCAATATAATACGAGAATTAAAGAAATTACCAACAATAACAAATCAGGAACAAAAATTTACAACAACAGAAATAAACAATTACTATGATTTCGTATTGAAAGCTAAAGAAGAAAAGGAATCATTAACTACGAAATCAATTCGACAAGAAATATCAAAGATTTATGAAATCATCTTCAATTCATCCTCGACTAGTGAAATTTATGAAACAGTAAACAAATTACTTACATTTATCAATACTGGCAAATCAGATAAATATATTGAAATCAAACAGTAAGTGTACATGCCTCCGGCGGCCGGGCGCTGCCCGGACCCGTTGTTCCTCGCAAGCGAGGAATATATGGGGACTAACGGTTTTAGTTTGGCAGTAAGTTCATTGAATTCTATATATAAAGTTGGTGGTCATAATGTTGTATCACTTGTTCCGTTGACAGTAATGTCATTATTGAAAAATTTCAAAGCAGCTTCCAATGTAAGTTCTCCCCATACATTCCTCGCGAAGCGAGGAACAACGGGTCCGGGCAGCGCCCGGCCGCCGGAGGCATATGTACTGACAGGGAACAGCACACAGGATTTAGATATTCTTTGCTTAATTGTTTAGCATCAGTTACGCTGGCAGTAGGAGATACTTTTGATGAAGGATTAACTAAGGATTTATGGAAATTGGCAAAGAATCATGTTGGCGATAGATCTGCTAAGGTTGGTTCGGCAGGTTTTGATTTATTTGGTGCTTTGGTTAGTCAAAGAATTGTTTTTAAGAATCATGGTGATTTTGATGCATTTAGAATTATTTATTTAAAAGGATTGGAATCTCCTTTTAGTCAGGTTAGGCAAGCAGCTGCCAGAGCATTTGCTAATAGTTTGGTGCAATTAACTAATTTGGTACAGTCAAAGGAGGAGGAACAAGCATTGATTGCTGCTCAAAAAGTTGCAAAGAAACAAAAGAAGGATAAGAAGGATGAAGATGGTGGCGATAATCTTGAAAGAACTGCTTCTCCTGCTCCTTCGGCTGGTAGTATTGGTAAGATAAAACAATCTAATTATTATTCATTACCGTTTATTGATTCAATTGGATTGTTATGTTCTCTTTATGTTCAGAATGGTATTACTACTCGTAGTAAGGTGGGTGTTGTTCAAACAATAAGCTATTTATTTTTATTCTCTTCAAGTTCGTTGGTTGAATCTAATTACTTGCAAATTGCTAATAAGCTTTTTAATGATATTCTATTAAGTTTTAACGTTCGTAATAGTAGTTATAAGTGTTCAATGAGTATAAAACATGTTCATTTTTTGTTAAATGATGTTATTAGTGAGAAGATATTGGGGGAATTTAGTCAGATTAATGCGTTAAAGGTGTTGATTAATGAGGTGATTTTGAAAAATTCAAGTAAAGATGTGTTGGTTTGTTGTTTAAAATGTATCAATAGTTTGATTATATCATTGGGATCAACTATAAGTTCGATTAGTGATTTGATTGAATCATCATTGTTAAAGTTATTGGTTCATGTTAGTTATCGAGTAAAGATTACTAGTTGTTTATGTTTAAAATCATTTGTTGAAAGTTGCCCTTCTCATTTGATTCCTTTATTAACATTAGGCTTGAATTATATAAATAGAGAGTTGAATGACTCAAATACAAGTACAAATCAAGATGGAAAGTTATCATTAAATGATCGAGTTATTGGTTATGCTTATATGATTTCAATTTTATCAGGACTAACAAAGAAATATCCTCAATATAGTTCTCTCGAATTAGCTGCTAGAATATTTACTACTGCTACTTCTTTATTAAAATCTGGTGGTAATGTATCAACAGTAAGTATTCAAATTCATGTTGGTTGGTTATTTATCAGTGGATTGATGGCATTAGGACCAAGTTTTGTTAAAGTTCATTTATCACAATTGTTATTATTATGGAAATCATCTTTACATCGACCAATATCTAAAGAGCACCAAGCATCTGAGAAGAGTGCTTTGGAGTTGAATTATTTACTTCACGTTCGTCATTGTACTTTAACATCAATTTTATCTTTCTTATCATTAAATTCTCAACTTCTTACTCCTGATGTTGCAAGAAGAATATCTGTAATGTTACAAAATGTGTTATCATTTTCATCTTCCATACCATCTAGACGATTTTTAGATGATGATATAACCCATCGGTTAGATAAATCTCTCTCCTTGGAATATTATGATCTTATTGTTAAACGAAGAGTATATCAATGTTATATTTTATTAAGTAATCACGGTAATGAAGGATTTCCTGCTAATATTCTTACCAATGCTTTATCAACATTTGCTGACCCAGAGAAGGATAGTTCTTCACAATTAAGCACTAATATTGCGACTGCTACAGGAGCAATTGATTCTATTTGGGAAGTAGCTGATAATCATGCTTATGGATTAACAAGTAAGATTAGTGGATATACTAGCATTGATGATGAACGTCACTGGTTGGAAGAATTGGTATGGTATGATAAATTAGAACGGGACATTAATACGCCAATTATTGAATCGATTGAGTATGATGTTGAAACGGTTGTTTTGGATGCAAATTCACATAGTTTCCCAGTAGCAACTGCTCTGGTTGATTTATCAATAGATCTTTTTGTTACGTTATTACCATTACAAACTAGTAAAGTTCAGGAGAGCATTCTAGATCAATTACGTACTTATATTTTATCATCATCAGGTAGTAAAAAATCTGGTAGAAAAGATGCTGTTGGTATTAATTCGATTGTAGCTATTTTTGAAGTACTTAAATCATCATTATCATCACCTAAAATCCAAGAATCATTTAAAAATCCAAGAGTTTTAAAAATCTTTATTGATATTATTAAATCATCATTACGAGATTCAAATCCTATTATACGGAACATTTCCTCTCAATCTTTAGGTATTCTCTGTTCTATTGGTTCTACTACAATGGCAGCAGAAGTTATCAAATCGCTTATTGATGAAATTGTTGCTAATCGTGATCCTAATTCAAGAGCTGGTAATGCTCTTGCATTGGCATATATTCTTAAAACTGTTGGAGGAATGTTTGCTGGATTACATTTGAAGACAATTCTTGGTGTTATAGTATCTCTTGCTAATGATCCTCATCCTACTGTTCATTTCTGGGCGTTGGAGGCGTTATCTATTACTATTGAAAATACTGGAATGAATTTCATGGGATACGCATCAAGTACTCTTGCTACTCTTGATAAATTATACCTTTTAGAGTCTCATAGTGATGAAACAATGTCTGCTGCTTCTAGTAATCTTGATGTTGAATTACCAACTACAAGAGTTATTGTAAGATGTATATCATCATTAATCACTCTCCTCGGTCCTGATCTTCAAACAAGTCAAAAGAATATGTCTATAGTTTTAACATTAATCCAATTATTTGAGTTATCTGATGATTGTAATGTTGTTTTAGAAGCAAATAGATGTATACAAGAGCTGGTATTGTTTATACCAAAAGATATTAATATAAGATCATTTGCTACAAGACTTCATGGAGATTTATTAAGAAAAGATAATGATTTATTAAGAGATTCAGCAATTGATGGATTATACCAATTAATAAGAACACAAGTAAACCTCTTTCAACTCTCTGGTGTAGATTTAGATAAACATATTTGGCTTGCCTTTGATTTCAATCCTAATAATAAAACAATTAAGAAGTTTATTGAATATTGGTTATATCAAAATACAAATCCATATATCTGGATTACTCGTGTCCAATCAGTTCTTATGAAATCAAGGAATTCATTTGGAATTGATACTCAAGAAGAAAATCAATCTCAACCACAATTAGAATTAGGTGATGAAGAAGGTGAATCATTTGCAACTGCTAATGACGGTAATTCAAAAGAAAATGAAAAGGGAAATATCTTTTCAAATGAACCATTAAAATGGCAAACAAGAGCATTAGCTATTGAATTACTTCATAAATTAGTTGAAAAATCTCTTAAAGGAAAATCAATTGAAGAACGAGAAAAATCTCCCATTGTAGTAAAAATTGGTGATGTTATCAAAATTGCATTCTCTGGTTCAACTTCATCAGTTCTTGAATTACGATTACTTGGATTAACTCTTCTTGATGAGATTCTATCCAATTTACAGGACGTTGTAGATCCAGATTTCAGAGAAGTTTCATTACTTGAACAATATCAAGCACAAATTAGTAGTGCATTAACACCTGCTTTTTCATCAGATAGTTCACCAGAATTAGCATATAAAGCAATCAATGTATGTGCTACTTTTATTGGTAGTGGAATAATAAAAGATGTAGGAAGAATGGGTCGTATATTAAAACTATTAACTACTGCATTAGAAAGTTGTTCAGGACCACAAATTACTCTCGGAGATTTAAAAATCCCATCCCCTAATTCACAAATAATGTTGAGATTAGCAATTCTCTCATTATGGGCAGAATTACAAGTTTCAAGTATTAATCCTGGACAAGAATATCTTGTTGATGTTGTAAAACCATATGTACCAGTATTACTTCCATTATGGATTACATCATTACGTGATTTTGCTAGATTAAGATTTGAACCTACTCAATCTACTGGATTAAATGCTACTTCAATTACTGGTTCTATTGATCAAATGTATTCTTCTTTATCGAAGTCAAGTATTCTACCTACTTATCAACAATCTTGGTTACAATTAGTTGATGCAATTGCTTCATTAATCGAAGAAGATAGTGATAAAGTATTTAATATTTTACATGAAAAGGAAACAACATCTACTAATCCTGATGATATAAAGTATAGTAGCGAACCAGCAGCATTCTTCTTTGTTCTATTTGGTTTATGTTTTGAAGCGTTAGTAAGACCTAATCAATCATTAGGGGTAACTTCTAATGACCAACGATTAAGAGTTTTACTCGCATTAAAAAAGATTCTTCATCGATCAGTTACTGGAGTAGCAATATATAAAGATGAAATCTTAGCAGAAACAATAGATGTATTAGATAGAATTGTTCTTACTGGTGGGTTAGAAGAACAACGAGCAGTGGTATCTATTGCACATAATGTATGTTTAAATCACCCTGGACGTGTTGAAGATGGTTATGAACAAGATAATGAAGAGATTCCTGAAAGTGTTGATCAACTTTTTGAATTATTTAGGCTTGGTATGTTACCAATAACAACAATGTTTCCATATCTATCAGATTCTGATGTAAGTAGTAGTAGATCTAAATTTGTTGAATCAAATGAAACAGCAACTTTTGTGAAAGAATGTCTTGAATCTCTAGTAGCTATGATTCAAGTATTTCCTAAAGTAATCAAAGTAGATCTTTACGCTTGCCTTCTTTATGTATTTGAGAAGCTTTTAGAGGATAGTCAATGTCAGAATCTTGTTATCCCTGGGTTATTAGTTATTCATAAACGACTTTTACAAATGATGATGAAAACAAGAGAAGTTTCATTAGAAGATGCACAAACAATTGATCAAGCAATAGTAACAGCGTTTTCTAAAATCATAAGTTTATTAAAATCTACCGATACTTCTCAACAAGGGTTAGATCGTAGACGGAACTGCCTTCTTTCCGCTGTTGTTATTGTTACCGTTTGTAAAGAATCACTTCAATCTGAAACATCAACTTTAACTGAATTCGGCGATTTATTAACTGAAAATTTAAGTATTAATTCATTATCTTCTATGGTATCTGGTTGTATTAAAACAGTATTAGTAGCAACTATAAACACTCAAGTAGGAAAACTTTTAGCAGAGAGTATTCTTCCATCACTTGTATCACTCATCACCACTGGTCATGGATTCGATGAAGATGATGAAACAAAACCAGAAATTTATATCATATCAAAATTTGTTAATGATATCCTTTCTGGATTTGTACTGGCATTAAAAGGACCTCAAGGTAAGCTCAAGTTCCCCCTGTATCGGGTGGCCTGACTCAGTCTGGATCCTGTTTCTCAATATTGGTTATAATTACTAACTTTTATTTAGTTCCTTATGGTTTAGCTATTACTCTACCTGCCTTAGCTTACTTCCTTTCAGATGATTCAACTGGTATTCCTGCTGCTCAACGTAAAGTATATACACGTAAAAGTTTATTAGAATTAGCTACTCACGATGGAGAAGCATTTAGAACAGTAGTACAAAACGATTTAAGTCAATACCAACGAGAGATTCTCGAAAAGACATTAATTGGTGAATCAAATAAACAGTTTGATACCTTACAGAATGGATCTGAAGTTTCATCTCAGACTCATATTCAATTAAAGTCATTTAACTAATAGAATAGTTATTAGTATATAAATATAAAATAATAAATAGACGTACTATAAAGTTTAAAATACGGATTCGGGTTCTGCCCGCCCGTCGGAGGTGGTAATCTGCAGGAATTAACGGTTGTACATTTTGCTCTGGAAATGGCAAGTCAATCTATCTCGCAGCTTCTGATAGAGAAGCTTGAAACGTGCGTGCACAGGTACGGCTGAAATTTTTTAATTTTCGTTTTTCATTGAGAGAGGCATCGAGATCAGAATCAGGTTTATAGAATTATATATTAGAGTGTGACGAGAGGTATAGAGATGTCGCAGAGTGTATCACCAGAACCAAAAGAAGGGGGGGATGAATCATCTAGACGCAGAGTTTATAGACTTCAACAAGAAGAGAAGAGAAAGAAAGCTCGGTTCGATGTTAAAGAAGATGAAGTAGAACTACCAAAGGTGAGTTGGGTGGAGATATTCCTTTCTCGCGAAGCGAGGAACAACGGGTCCGGGCAGAGCCCGGCCGCCGGAGGCATAATGTATGGAGGGAGGAATTATATCTAACTAACTATATTAGAAACGATACTATCGACAAAGAGCACATTCAAATCCATTTTCTGATCACCAATTGGAATAGTAAGTTAACTGGATATGTACCTTGGTTGTTGACGTTACTAACGAATGCTTAGTCCTAGATCACCTCAAGATATGGATTGGAAATCTCTTTACCCAATTTTAGAATCAAAACCAGAGTTAGGTAAACCTACAGTGGCTGATATTGGTTGTGGATTTGGTGGATTACTTACTGCTCTATCACCAGAATTATCAGATAAATTAATTCTTGGAATGGAAATTAGAGTGCAAGTAACCAACTACGTTGAAGATAGAATTGTAGCATTACGAAAAAAGTTCCAGGCTGAAAATGGATACCAAAATATTGCTGTTTTAAGAGGAAATGCAATGAAATTCTTACCAAACTTTTTCGAAAAGGGTCAATTAGAGAAGATGTTTTTCTGTTTTCCAGACCCTCATTTTAAACAAAGAAAACATAAAGCAAGAATTATTACAACAACGTTATTAGCGGAATATGCATTTGTATTAAGACCAGGAGGAATTATTTATACCATTACTGATGTTAAAGATTTACATGAATGGATGGTTAAACATTTAGAAGCACATCCATTATTTGAAAGATTGCCCGAGGAATGGGAGAAGGAGGATGTATGTGTTAAAGTTATGACAACCGAAACAGAAGAGGGTAAAAAGGTATCTAGGAATAAAGGATCGAAGTATATAGCATGTTTTAAAAGATTAGAAGATCATTAGGTAGCGCTAGATATATAAGTTAATGTATAATATTATTTAAAGGATAGGGTGAGAGTGTCATTCTCCGTGATGATTCCAGTGATCGGGCGGTGTCTGGAGACTAGCTATGCCTCCGGCGGCCGGGCTCTGCCCGGACCCGTTGTTCCGAACTTCGTTCGGATGTTGCTAGACTATCTTATCTTATCTTCTGTATACAGTAATGATATGCACCAGATCCACCATATTCAAGTTTATGTTAATGAAGAAGATTTTGCTACAATATAATTTGATTTTTATTCCGAAAGTAGCGAGAAACAATGGTTTCAGGTAGAGTTCGCCACCGAAGGGAGCGGGAAACGGATAAATGATGCTATAATTTGTATATCCGTACGTAGTTACGGAAGATATTTGAACTGGCCGCATTTGCAATGATGTAGTATATAACGTTATAGATATTTTTATTTAAGAGCAATTTATGGTATCATAAAGTTATTGTATAACATATATTCAATAGATCTCTAGGCTATTGGGGTATCGCTAAGGATGTACTGCCGTTTGTAAATCTAATAACCATGCGCGTACTCCCTCAAGCATCAAACTCACACGATTCAGGATTTAAGTATCAAGATAGTTTAACAGTTGAAAGCAATATTAGTTATTAATAACAGCATTGATAGATCTATGATGTTCCTCGTTCATTGGGATGATTGAACTATGTATATGCTTACGGTACTTTGTTTGTAAGTACTAGTTCCTACGTACTATACTATGTACATAGGTTTTACTGTAAATTAGTAATTTGATATATGAAATATACATTCAAGCCAGTATTAATTTAGAACGGAATTCCATCTGTAAACTCATAACTAACCGACCGGCCTACTTAACATCCTATATAACTAACCCACAATACATTATTACTTACATCTATCTCCGTAAACTTAGTGGTTACCTATCTAATCTTATCACTTTCTAAGGTTATCCGATAATCACAAATACCATATTAGTTATGACAGTTTTTAGTTTCCATACAAATTCTCACTGATGTCGAGCAATTTCTTCACAATTACTAACTAGCGTTATTTGATATCTCCTATCAAGAATTGCCTTGTAACTATCCGACATCTAACAACTAACTCTAGCATATTCTTATTATAGAAATAAACTGTATTAACATTACGACTATTAAAACAACGGGTAGATGTCAAGCAGCTGATTGTATGTCTTACTTCAACTCATATCTAACTTATCTTAGACATTCCTCTATCAATCTTCTCACGATAAGGTGCATACATACTGACAAAAAACTTACCATTGCTAATTTACTCAATTGAATATTAATAATTTAAGTTAAACTTTAGATAATCAAGATAACGTTTATTTCTGATAAACTATACAATTAAATCATTTTAAATTCTTCTTCGTAAACATCTCTAAATACAAACATCATCCAGCAATACAACCCCTCCCTTCCTCCGTTTCTCCGCATGTCAACTATCCGCACTTTGTCGGTTAATTGCAATCTGCTTACTGAAATCCTCCCGCTCATCGTACTAACCCATTTTTGTTAATAACCTTTTTGCGCTCTTACAATTTTATCCGATATCTAACCACTTTAGTCTAAACTTTACCCCACATTGGTTTGTTCCGACTTTAACGATCAATGGCGGGGTACTTTATTCAGTTGATCATCACTGTAACTAACTTTAATCTTATCGATAAACAGGTTAGCGTTAATCTAAACCTTCATGTCTAGCCGATATCCGACATTATTCGCTATCAACTTAGTTCAACTATGATGAATATAAATATTCTTCACTGTCCAGTCCTCCAATCGTATTTTTTGCTTCATTATCAAATCATCATCAATCAATAATCAATAATGCTAAGAGATACTGATTTAGAACATCAATTAGAAGAGGAAGTTGAAAATCAACTTCACGTTGATCTTCCTCCAGGAACAGAATTAATGCATGATGTTGGCCATATTCATTTTGCTAAGAGTGGTGATACCGTCTTAGTTCCTCAGCCTGATAATGATCCTAATGATCCATTAAATTGGTCAAAGCCATGGAAATATTCTATCTTAATAGGTTCATCTCTTCTTTCTTATATCCATCAATTAGGTGGGTTATCTATTGCTCCTCAAGTTCCTTTTTATATGGAAGAATTTAATCGTTCTGCTGATGATGTACTCCTATTAACCGGCGTTTATATCTTATTAATGGGTTTAAGTACTTGGTTTTGGATCCCAATCAGTGAAAAGTATGGTCGTAGAATTGTAATTTTATCATCTACTATCATTGGTATTGCAGTTACTATTTGGAGAGCAGAAGCTCAATCATACACTTCATCAATTGCTGCAGCTGCTATTCATGGTATTTCATCTGGTCCATCTCAAACTCTTCCTGCAACTCTTATTGCTGATGTTGAATTTCTTCATGTTAGAGGTTTTTGGATGAATGTATTTGCATGTTCAATCTTTATCTCAATGACCACTGGGTCAGTTATTGCTGGAGCAATGAGTGAAAAGTATGGTTGGAGAAGTTTCTGGTGGTTAGACTGTGGATTATATTGTTTCATGTTAATCTTTGCAATTTTCTTTATGCCAGAAACTAAATGGGTAAGAGGAGGTCCTAAATCTGAAGTAACTATTGATAGTAATGAACAAGTACAATCAACTATAGACAAAGCTAATGAAACAAGTGTTGAAGATATATCTAGTTCTAAATCCCAATCCGTTACTTCCCAAAATGATACTTATCTTTGTAATGAATATTTATACAAAGGAAAGCCACACCGACCCCAATTTGGATTATTATTTCATGATAGAAGTGAAAGCTTCTTCAGCATTTGGAAACTTTTTTATATTCCTATTAAACTTTGTACTTATCCAATCATCGTTTGGGCAGCAGTTGTATATTCTGGTAATGCAAGTTTATTCCTTATGATTAACATGACCCAATCAGCTAATTTTGCTGCTCCTCCTTATAATTTCTCCCCTTCAGCTGTTGGTTATACAAATCTTGCAGTTCTTGGAGGTCTTATCATTGGATTATTCACCGCTGGTCCTTTCAGTGATTGGATATGTAAATTTTCCACCAAACGCAACAATAATGTAAGAGAAGCCGAAATGAGACTTCCAGCACTTATTCCATTCGCAATTATTGCAACCGTTGGAACAGTAGTAATCTGCTTAGGATATACAAACAAATGGGATTGGCCAATCATTGTTATCGTAGGATATGGATGTATTGGACTACAAACATCATCAATCATGGGAATTGTATCAACCTACGCAGTAGATGGTTATGTCAATGCATCCGGTAGTATCTTTGTCCTAGCATCAATCTTCAAAGACGTTTATGGATATGGTGTTTCAAAATATCTCCCACCAATGATCCCACAAAAAGGATACACCACCTCAATCATGGTTGTTTACGCAGTAGCATTCGGTCCCCTCATGTTAGGAATTCTCATCTACTTCATTGGTAAACCATTAAGAAGATTATCTAAAAATAGTTCTGTTCACAATTTATAATTTTTGCATTTTTTAAATACACTAGCATCTCTTATTCTCCCATCCTCCCACATTGCCTCCGGCGGCCGGGCTCTGCCCGGACCCGTTGTTCCTCGCTACGCGAGGTAAATATAACCGATTAGTATAACTAAATCTATTTGTTACAAAACTCCTCTTGGATTAGTTTGCTACTCAAAAGAAGAAAACAAATATTATATCTATCATAATAATTTTCAAGTTAAGGAAATATCTTCGAGAAATACTAAATTTGTTCTAATTCCAACGAAATCACCATTTACTAATTCCTCGCGTAGCGAGGAACAACGGGTCCGGGCAGAGCCCGGCCGCCGGAGGCAACGTAGGAATGAGGAAAGGGTGGAGAGGGTTCAATGGGATATATATTGAAATACAAAACTTAATATATCTTCGTTTAATTCTTGTCGTAGGAGAAGATCTTGAATTTTTTCTAATTCTGGTTTTGTGAAATGATTCCAGGTTGTTGCATCTCCATAGAGCATTGCTGGTGCTTTGATTTGTTGCTTACCGTTTTTACATCTTTTACATTTGAATGTATCGTGGGTATCGGAGAGGGTATGTTGATCGTATTCAAATAGTTGCCGGAGATCATTGAATGAAAAGAGTCGTTCTACATCTTCTGCTTCATCTACTACACATGATGATAGAGATTGTTTCATTGATTGCCTTTGAAAGATCTTTTCTTCTATTGTACCAGTGGAGATGAAACGGTAAACGAAACAATCTTTCTTTTGCCCATCACGCCATACTCTAGCTAGTGCTTGTTGATCTGCTGCTGGATTCCAATCCGGATCCATAAGAATTAAACGGTTTGCCCCAATAAGATTAAGACCACATCCTCCTGCTTTTGATGAGAGAAGAAATACAAATTCTTCGCTTTCAGGATTATTAAATTTATCTACTAACTTTTGTCTTTTATTTATTGCCATTTTACCATCTAATCGGAAAGATCCATATCTAAGATAACGACACATTGATTCCACAAGATCTAAAGTTTGGGTATAGTTGCTAATAATTACTATTTTATCATTGGTATCATATCTAATTCTTGCTAACATTCTTTCTAATACTAAGAATTTACCTGAATAATGAGTTCGAACTTCTCGATCTCTTCCTCCACGATCAGCTGGTCGTATATAATCATCTGGAAGTACATCTTCACATCCTGGAATTACAGCATCTAAATCTAATAAATCAGGATGATTACAAAGCTTTTTAAGAATACCAATGGATTTCAATGGATTGTTTTTACTTCCTTTAATAACCTTTTTAACATCAGGTGATGCAATGAATTTATTATAAAGTTGGATCTGTAAATCAGTCATTTTACAAAATACAACATGTTCATATTTAACTGGAAGATATTTAGAAAGAATATCATTTGTACGTCGAATAATAAATTTACTAACAAGGACTGTTAAATCTTTTAATTTCTGTTCACCATTAGCAACTTCATCATCAGATGCAAATGAATCTCTACCTTTTAATATAGCTAATTCATAATTCTTACGGAAATCAAGCCGTGTTCCTAATAAACCAGGATTAGCAAATGATAAGAGTGAAAAATATTCAGAAAGATCATTTTGAATTGGGGTACCAGAAAGAATAACTCTTCTTTGAACATTTAATGCATCAAGTGCAGTGAAAGTAAGTGATTCACCATTCTTTAACCTATGTCCTTCGTCTGCTAATAATAATCCTATTTCTGTATGTTTTAAATCATCACAATGACGTCTTAATGTTTCATATGATATAATTAATACTGGTCTTACTATTTGCCTACCACTAGCTAAACTCCATTGTCGTAAAGCATTTGATAAATCTGCATTTTTAACACTTTTCCCATCAGCTGCTAAAGGAGTTATTGTGCCTTCACCTAACCATTTAACTAATTCATTTGCCCAATTTCTAACTAAACTTGAGGGACAAACAACAATACATTTGTTAATAGTACCACCATTACCTTCAGGAGATTGTTTTAATAAAGTCCAGAGAAGTGTAATACATTGCAAAGTTTTACCTAAACCCATTTCATCCGCCATAATACAACCATTAGCATTACTTTGGATTCTCCCTGTTACACATTTATATAAAAATTTAACACCTTCAACTTGATGAGGACGTAATATTTTAGCTAATCGAGGATCTATAACAACCGGTACTTTAGGGTATATCTTCTTCTTTTCATTAGATATACCAAGTATATCAGCAATACTTGGTTTTACCTTAGTAGGAGTAGCAGTAACCTCAATTTCAGCAACTGCTTCAGTTACTGCATTCAATTCTGCTTCTAAATTTTCATCTTCACTTCCTTCAATTATCTTATTAGGATCAATTTCTTCAATTGGTTCGTCATCAATTGTTGGGTCATATAAAACAATAGCAAATTCACCACTTGGGTCATGAAGAGGTTTAGGGACAAAGTCATGACGACGTTTCATTCCTAGTGCAGCAGAAGGGGTAGAGTTGAGTGGCTTTTCTTTTAAAGGAGTTATAAATTTACGATTAAGAATAGAAGAGAAGTTTGATTCTGGAGTTCCTTTTGTACCTAACCGTTTAACTGTTGGTGTAGTCGGTGTTTCATATTCACCAATTTGATTTTCTTTATCATTAAACGCTTCAATATCTGAATAATTCTTTACCTTCCTTGATGCTGCTCTTGATAAATCATGTCTTACAGAAGGACGAGGAGAACCTGATTTAGTGGGGATTTTGAAAGGTTTAATAAGTGTAAGAAGAGGATCTGATTTTAATCTTTTATTAATACCAATAGGGGTTGAGTTTGGATGTTTACGAAGGTGAGAGGATGGTTGAGAAGGTGTAGTGTTGGTAGGGGTAGATGAATCTGAAGTTTCATTATGATTATGATGATTCTCATCATTACTGTTAATTGTTGGTTTAGCTGGTTGCTTTTTTTCTTTCTTTGGTTGCTTCTCCTTCTTCTCCTTCTTTTCTTTCTTCCCCTTCTTGTCTTTTCTTGGGGTTGCCTTCTTTGGAGTGAAATCATCGTCAATAATATCCTCCTCGATGCTTGATACTACCATTTGAATATCACCACCAACATCAACTATACCACTTGATGACATTACATTACTATCTGGAGTAAGTAAATCATTACCGACTTCTTCAACTGAAGATAACCCCGATAAATCATCTCTTAATTCACCACCATCTACGTTCATGTCACCTGACGTAGCTATTAAACCATCCACCATATCAATGCCTTCTTCTCTTACCATCAAACTATCTACTGAAATACGAGTAAACTTCTCCTTCTCTTTATGAGTTATCAATTCAACATCACCATCATCATCAATAACAATAACTTCGGAAAGTGTTCTTTTAGCAGGCGTAGGAATAAGACCATCACCACCTGATATCATTTCATCACCATTCAAAACATTCCCATTACTAACATTCAATTTTGGTAACCGAGACCTTCTAGTCCTTGGTAAAGGCACAAGCTCATCCATATTAAAATACTTTTTCGATGAGTTTACCTTTTCACTGAATATCTATCTAGCTTACCTTATGTTCGTGTATTAACGCGTGATAAGCACGAAATTGCTTCAGCCCGTTTTAATCACATGATCAAACGCGTTTGATATTTTTTCAATTAAATCATGCATAAATCCGTGGATTATACGCGATTATAATAAACACACCAACTTCAACCAACAGTATCATTCACCTCTCAACCATTCTATAACCTACCACCAACCACTCCCACCACTATGTCCTCACCTATTTCTTTCTTTTCACAACTTGAACAAAACACCTCATATCGACTTCTTGAATTAACACCGGAATTACTTGAAGAATTAGAATCTGGTAATGAATTATCATTAAAATCACCAGACAATGAATCAGATTTAAAGCTTTGTACATCAACTAAAACCTTTAAACTTAGACAAATGAATCAATCAAATACACTCCTATTAGCAGATAACCGAACAGCATCCATATCACCACTCTCACTCACTGCTTTTGGCTCAATCACAAATTACCTTGAAATAATTGAAGAACCAAACCCAACATTTTCAACTGAATCAATACCAAGATACACCGGTAAAGGAGAAATCCTCGGCCTTAACAACCCGCAACCACCCTTCATATATGAATCACTTAACTCACTACAATCACGTGCACCCCTTTCCAACTCCGAATTCAGCTCCCTCTGGAAATCTCATTCTGGTATAGAAATCAACAACATAGCATGTATTATAGATACCCCCATTGTTCACGAACTCATCTGTGATATTCTCACCACATCAGTTGCATCTCGACTTAGCCTCTCATCTCTCAATCCAGCGCAAGTATATTCTCTTCTCGCTTCTCCCGAAGAACCACTCAACGTCATTCAATCCATTATTTACCGCTTCTCCACCACCACCACCACCACCACCCCCACCACCCCCACCTCTTCTAGTAAGTTTTCCTCGCCCCATTTGCCTCCGGCGGCCGGGCTCTGCCCGGACCCGTTGTTCCTCGCTGCGCGAGGAAGGCATTGAACTCCGCCCCTCTTACTTAATAATTCCTCGCTGCGCGAGGAACAACGGGTCCGGGCAGAGCCCGGCCGCCGGAGGCAGCATCCGAACTAACTCTATTCTAGATGAATATTGTCTTGATATTCAAGCTCTTGCTAAATGGTTTGGTTTATATAGTTTACGTACTCATTGTCCTAGTAAACCTATTGATATTGATCTTTTTCTTATACTTTGGAGAGAATCTATTCCTATTTTAATCGAATGGCCATTGGAAATTTCTCTTCTTGCTGGTAATTATATTTCTCCTACATCTGGCACTATTCGTTATTTCACTCTTGAAAATCTTTCTTATAATCCGAAGATACGTTTTCAACAATTATTATCTGTTAAATCGTCTTGGGAATTAAAAGAGATTGAACCATTTATTGCTGATATTCGAAATCCTAACGTTAAACTTGATAGTTTTATAATGAAATTTGCTCGTAGAAAAGCAGTTGGCAAAAAGGTTTTTGTAACTGCTCGTTAAATATATGCCTAATTTTATTTATTTGTAAATACATATACAACATCCTTCTGTCCCCTGGGCGTTTTCTCCGGCGGCCGGGCTCTGCCCGGACCGGTTGTTCCTCGCGGAGCGAGGAATTATTAAACGAAGTGAGTTGGTTGCCTTCCTCGCGTAGCGAGGAACAACGGGTCCGGGCAGAGCCCGGCCGCCGGAGGCATGTATTCACGCCTAACGTTTTAAAATTATATTATCACTACATCCCCGGTATTAATTTATTTAAGGATTGGTTTGAAAAATTTAATAATGTCATTTCCAATTTCATTAACATATTCTTCAAGAGCAAAATGTCCAGTATTATAATACTTAACTTTAACATTCTTTGAATCTCTCTTATAAGCTTCAGCACCAGGGTGGGCGAAAATATAATCATTCTTCCCCCAAACTGCTAAAATTGGTACATTGCTAGTTCGGAAATACTCTTGAAATTTTGGATATAGTTCAACATTTGTATGATAATTGTAAAATAGTCCAACTTGAATTTTAGTTTGTCCTTGTCTACTCATAAGCGAAATATCCAAATGGTAAGGAGTTGGATCAACCATTTCTGGATTACCAAATCCAACAGTATATTGATCAATGATATTTTTAGGATCCTCAGCAAATTTGGAGAAGATTTCGAAATATTTTGGATCAGTTTCAGTTGTTTCCCAATATTCTTTGCTGATATTCCAGAATTCAGGATTCAGTCCATCTTCATAAGCATTACCATTTTGAGAGACAATACCAGTGATTTGATAAGGACGTTTGAGTGCAAGTCGAAGTCCAGTTGGTGCTCCATAATCAAATACATACATAGCAAATTTCTTTAATTCGAGTTTATCAACAAAAAGACCGATTGTATCGGATAAGTTATCAAAGGTATACTTGAAGTTATCGGGAACTTCGGTAAAACCAAAACCAGGAAGATCCGGTGCAACAACATGGAAATGAGGTGCAAGAAGAGTGATTAAGTTACGGAACATAATTGAAGAAGTAGGGAATCCATGAAGTAGAAGAAAGTTTGGTTTAGTGATATCACCAGCTTCACGGTACCAAACACTAACTCCGTTTGAGAGTTTGATGAAAGAAGTAGTTGGAATAAGAGACATTTTTTAGAATTTCAGTTATTAAATTCTGATTAATCTGTGAATGAAAAGTAAAAAATGAGTGAATCGGATCATATTTATATACATTTTAGGTCTGGGTTTCAGTAGTTGAACATTGTTACTACAACTTCACCTCGGAATTAATAATGTCCTAATTGGGGACATTTCTTAATAAGCCGGTAAAAACATTTTCTCCAATCTGATAATATTATCAACTATTAAAGAGAATAATCTTCATGGCCACTAACCAACTCCGCGTTGGATCAACTATTACATTTCCTATTGATACAGTAAAGAGTAAAAGATTGCATAATCAATGGCCCTCAACCATCAAAAACGGCCCTCAACCATAAAGCATGGCCCTCAACCGCGAAGTTCATGAGTTTTATACCGAACATTTTTATTAATAAGGTGCGGGGTAATCTAGCAAACAAACAATTGTTGCTTATTCAATCTTAGTAATTCCCTTAATTTATTCTGTAGCTTTTCGAATATATTTGTAATTGCATATATGCCTCCGGCGGCCGGGCGCTGCCCGGACCCGTAGTTCCTCGCTTCGCTCGGAATTTAAGGGGGATTATACACACGGAAATCCGCGCGTAGCGCGGAACAACAGGTCCGGGCAGAGCCCGGCCGCCGGAGGCAAAAGAGAAGAAGAGGATTAGATAAAACTCATTATAAATATATTATTCTACTACATATTCGCTTTCTTGATTGCTGGTCTCTTCAGGTGATTCAGCTAGTTCGGGTAATTCTACTGAATTTGCTGTTTGTTCAGTGAATTCGGTTGTTTCAAATGATGTTTGATCGATGATTTTACGAAGTCGTGTTTTATATTTTATTAGAGCATTTTTAGAGATTGCTTCGCTGATTTGATCATCATCGAGAATGTTGGAAAGTTCTTCCTCAATTTCTTCAATTTGTTTCGTCATTTCATCTGAATTAGGTCTGATGTTTAATTTGGATAATGTTGATGAAAGTGCTTTTCGTTCATCTCTTGATTCAGTTTGCGATATGCGTTCTAGCATTTCTCTTGCTAATTGTATATGAACTAAAGAGGAATGTCCAAGTTCTCCAACTACTTTATATGGATCGGTCCAATCGATTAATTGTTGTATTATTTGTGTTGGTGTTAAGGTTACTTCTCCATCATCAAATGCTGCACTTAGTCGTCGTAAACTATCTACTATAATATTGGCCATTCTTTGTTGATTTTCATTTGAAGAATAGCAGTAAACAGGTAAACAAAATCCTAATGTTTGTCGTAATTGGAGATTCTCTGCTGATGCTGACTCAAAATAAACAACTACTAATGTTTTAACAAGTTCTTCCTCTGTAAATACTCCTTGGAGGAGTAGTTTACAAACTGCTTCTGCTGCTAATGCTTGTAATTCTGGTAACTTAGTGTTTCTTACTGCTCTATAGTATAGTTTGTATATTGTCATAAGGTTATCCTCGTTCACAATTTCTAATCCATGAATTATTAATATATCACTTAGAATACGAATAGAATCAATTTTTAATGCTTCATGTCCTTGGGCAAAACATTGTACAAATATATTTAAATTCTCACTTGCTAAATCTTTTGAAAGTAAACAACATAATCCTAAACAATGAATACCCCTTTCACGAACGGATGGTTCATTATTTTCCATTGCTGGAACTATTAATGCATGAAGTAATGAATTAATATGAACATTATCTTTTAATGGTAATCGAATAAGTTCTAAAGCACTTTGCATTACAAAAAGACATTTTAATAAGATAATTAATTGTTTTTCATTTGATGAAACATCATTATCTTGTAAATCATCAATAAGTTCTACTAAAATTTGTGAAAAGTCTCGTTCACTAACGGAAATTTTATAAATAATTTCAATTGATAAATTAATTAATGATTCATTTAAATGATCTAGCTTAATTATTGAATTTCGTAACATAAGTAAACTTTTACGACGACCAATTTCATCAGAAAAATCATTAGTTAATATAATCATTAATAATTGTTCAATGATAAATTCCAGTTCGGGATCATTTCCTTGTTCTTCTAATAAATTTAAATACTTTTCAGTTAAAAATGCTAATTTAGTTAATTCTGGCATTCTATTATCAATTAATTCTTTTAAATCTTCATGTGAATTACAATATTCATTGAACATTCTTGCTAAAAACACTGATTCTCCACTTAATGCTTGCCAAAATTCATCATTAAAATTAAGTTTTTCTAAAACATCTCGACGGGTATTGAAAAATGAAATCATTGCTTTGTCAGCTATTTTACTATTCATAACATCTAATCGTTCTAATAATTCTACTAAATCATTATTAGTTGTTTCTAACCATGTATTTGAAAACAGCTTTATTGCTGATGTTGATACCATATCATCTCGATCTTGTAATCCCCATAAAAGAACCTTTTCTCTCATACCAATAGATAATTGTCGGAAATCTCCAATGTCTTTTAGAATTCGAGAATAAACACATCTTCTATTTGTTGGATGAATATCACGTGCTCGCTCTAAAAGATAGGGAAGGGTAGTAGTATTTTTAATAATATTTAAAAGAATTGCTCGTCTAACTTCTGCTGAAGAATCATTTCTTAATGAATATAAAAGACTTTTAATAATTTCATCTTCATCTTCTTCATCTTCTTCTTCATCTTCTACTCCTTGTAATCTACATAATGCTAATGAACATTGAAGTCTAACCGATGGTTCTTTATCTTTCAACTTTTGAATCAAATCAAATTTAATTCCATTAAATAAATCATCAGTAATTTCTCCAATATGGTTAATAGTAACAGCAATCAATTGACAACAACGAAATCGAACCGTTTTATCCTTAGCATTCAATCCACGACGAAAATGTTGAATCAAAATCTCCACAAATGTCGAAATAACTTCCTCTTCTCCATTACTAACTTGTCTACTAACAAATGATTCAATAAATTTAACAATCCTATCAGCACATGATTCTCCCTTCTTAATAACTAAAATCCTATTTATCATACAAATGAAAATCTTATTAAAATATAATTCTAATCCATGACTATTTGACTTTTCTTGAAGAGAAGATAATTTAACAACCAATTTACTATGTCTTGCAATAGAACTCTGAGCTGAATCAAAAATTTGTCCAACAAGTGTATTAAGAGCTTGAATATCTTCAATAGAAACTCCAGGAGGTAAAGAAGGCATCTCTGTATTGTAATTAATTTGATAAACTTATTATTATTACTATTATTATTGTTAATTCTTGTGAACTGATAATCCCGTTAAATGCTTCTCGATAATCACAATGTAAACAAACACGCATCTCGTTTCCATGGTAACCTCCTCCTCACTAAAATATGGGTAAGGGTTCACATGCCTCCGGCGGCCGGGCTCCGCCCGGACCCGTTGTTCCTCGCTCTGCGAGGAATTATCTTAGAAATGTACTTTTTAAGGGTATCTTAATATCATTTAAATGACTATGTAGTAGCGAAATACAAGTAATTCCCTCTATTCCTAGCGTTTTGTCTGCCAAATACTGTGCACACCGTCTTGGTAACGTTATATTGTTTTGACCGAACATACTTAAGGGTGAACCACACACCTAACAAACGCTTGAACGAACCCAGATCCATTATTTATTTATTTATTTATATATTAAATACATATAATATTTAAATTACCGTCTAAAGACTTAACGCTTAACTCGGATAATTTAACGTCCAAATCTGAACCTGAACGATCAAAATGCATGATCAACCCTATAGTATATCTAAAGAATCCGAAATTTCCACATTTTTTTCATAATAAATTAATCGGAAATGATGTCTTTATTCAATTCTCTTGCAAAATACTCTCTTTAAAGGGGAAACCTGCTCTCTGCTCCGTATGTTTTACTAGATTACCGCTTGAATACCATCAACTCTATATTCAAATTACTGCTTATCAGGTCCTGTAGATCATTCAAACATTACTCCATCAGCTATTCTGCTACTTCAACAATTGGAAATATTACTATAATCTTGCATTATCCACTAGGAATTGCTCATATGGAATAGCGCTTTACAAATAAAATTGTTTTGCTCTTGAAGGTTATATAAATAATAATTCTTCAACTTATTCTCCAAATTGCAGATTTATGGTCAACCTGAACCAAAAATAGAATAGAAATCTTCATCCTTTAACGTCTACTTCTGTGAATGTATTAGGCTCAACGTTAATGCGTGAAAACGAAAGCTCAAATAGATATTGCATTCTTATTCTCCATCCTCTGCCTCCGGTGGCCGGGCTCTGCTCGGAACCGTAGTCGCGCGAAGCGCGAATTAAAATTGTGCTCGTATGTTCTTTAGTATAACAGTTACAGTACTGATTTATTTGTGCAAGCTACTTTAGATAACAGCTGAGCCGATACTCAAAGGTAAACTAATATATTGGTGGTTTTGGTCATAATTATAAGAATAACGACTATATTTAACGAAAAGCTACTCTGGGATGTTGATCTAAAATTGAATTATATAAGTTGTTGATAATTAATTAATAAGTTATACCCACCAAATATTCTTACATGTTGACCTTCATATACACAGAAGCGAATGCACGATGCATATCCTACAACTTCAATTACAATTGCGAGAACTAATAAATAGACATCTAATAATATGATTATTGCCAATGAATCTAAAATTAAAATTACACGTATATATTTATATAAATAAAGATAAGCTAAATTAAATTATAACATGTTGGTGTATCTTCTTCAACTTTAACTATACCACAATAGGAGATCTCAGGGGGGAACTTACACCTTAATTTAATATAACGCTATTCATCATCATAGCAGTACATTATATAACCATTGTTACCTATTAGTTACATTAATAATAGGATTTTTCACATTTTAACTCAATTACTTTTCATTCATTTAGATTATTCGTATTATGCTGAAGTTCACTTCGCTTTGGTGAGTGTAAAATGATGGGCGTGTTGCATAACTTCGAAGCTTAACTTATGCGCCTATCGCCCTGCATAAAGTAGGTCAACTGCGCCTGCATACTCGACCCCATAATTTTAAAGTAAAGATATATATTTCTCATTAATTTCCCACTTTTAATATATATTTTTTCCTACTTTTACATTTTACTATCAATACTATGAGTTGGGATAATATGGATACTAACAATTATAGATGTAAGTAATCAACAGAGGAGAGTAAAAGATAACTAACAAATTAGATAATAATGAATTACTATGGATGGTAAGTAGGAGATTGAACTGTAGGAAAGGGGGAGGGTGGGCGTGATTAGGAGGAACACGGAATGATAACTCCCTTTCCTACAGTAGTAACTAATAAAAGTAGGTAAGATGGAATCAACATTGCTGGTAATAATAATGAACTGTAAGAAGGGAAGGGTGGGGGTGATAAGAAGTAACATCGAATGAAAGATCCCTTTCTTATGGTGATGATTGAAGTTATTAACAGATGTTGAGATTCATATAATTCAGAAGTGGATTCCAAGAAGTAAGTAATTAGTGGAGAAAGTAATTGAGAGATGACTAACAAATTAGGAATGAATCAATATGGATGGTAAGTATGAGATTGAACTGTAGGAAAGGGGAAGAAGGGTGGGCGTGATAAGGAGGAACACGGAATGATAATCCCTTTTCCTACAGTAGTAACTAACAAAGTAGATAAGATCGGATCAATAACATGGTAAGTATCAGATTGAACTGTAGGAAAGGGGAAGAAGGGTGGGCGTGATTAGGAGGAACACGGAATGATAATCCCCTTTCCTACAGTAGAAACTAACAAAGTAGACAAGATTGGATCAATATGGATGGTAAGTATCAGATTGAACTGTAGGAAAGGGGAAGAAGGGTGGGCGTGATTAGGAGGTACACGGAATGATAATCCCCTTTCCTACAGTAGTAACTAACAAAGTAGGTAAAATCGAATGAAAGATCTCTTCTTACGGTGATGATTGGAGTTATTAATAGTTGTTGAAATTCATATAATTCAGACTTGGAGCTCAAAAAGTAAGTAATACTAACAAATAGCGGTTACTCCTAGGTCTCAGACTTAGTAGTGGTGGACAGGGGCCACTGGCCTGCTGATGACTCCATGAAGGTCGCCTTCCCGTGGCGGAGTTGTTAAGCATTAGTTACAAACTAATTGCGACCAAGAACCTTCTTATATATCAAATTAAATATGTAATTAATAATCTATATTTCAGCTTTAAACAAAATTTATATATATTAATTAGATACATACAGAACCTCTTCGTACTCTCTTTCTATATTCTAGAGATTGAGAACACGAACATGAAGATGGCTTTAGTTGGGAAACGAGATAAGATTAGCGCTTTTCCAATTGAATAATTTATTTATATATAAAGATATAAATATATATATTTGGGAACTATCTAGAACTACACTTATGAAGATGAGAATAATAATTATCATAGATTGTTGGAAGCAATTAACATAGATATTACTACTAGTGGTAATAGATCTATTAGAATTTGCGATTATCAAACCAAGAGTTGTGTTGCTATTATGAATGATCATATCGTTTGATGGTATCTCTCGATACTCTTATATCGATTAACGACTCGACTCCTTACTATTCTGCTACTTCAACAAATGGAAATATTACTGTCATATCGCATTATCCACTAAGAATTGCTCATAGCGAATACCACTTCACAAATAAAATTATAATTATAAAGCACTTCAAGAGTAATATTCATGCATAATCTCTACCTCTCTCCATCTTCATCCTTTGCTCTGCTCAAATCTCTTCCAGATAATACTCTCTCAAAGAATTAACAACGTTAAATATCCCATCTGATAACAGTTCGCCTTTCATTTATACTAATTAACTTATTTATTATATAACCGTATACCGGATATGTAGATATATATATATTATAATATTATAAACTTATTCTATTTAAATACTCTTTTCCATCCTTCTCCCCCATATGCTATTTAATTTTTAACCTCAGGTGTAAATGCATACCTACTCTTAGCTCTGATCTTTGCACCATATATGTAAAATAAATATGGGATAATACAACATGCTAAAGAAATAAATCCAAGTAAACTACTTGCCCATTCATAACCTAATCTATGATACATTTGAATAGTAAACAGTGGTACAGTTGCTCCCCAGATTGATCTTACACAAGTCTTAGCGGCCAATGCAGAACTCGCAACATGTTGATATGAATCAACGATATAGTTATTTGCTGAATTGTAAAGTAAAATAAATCCAAAACCACATGGTAATCCTGCTAATGTTGGCCCGACCCATGAAATAGTAGGATATGATGTCCATGCAAAGATAAATAATCCAACTGGTACAAACCAACACCCAACCATCATTGGAATTAATCTTAATTCGGCAGGAGGTAATTCTCCTCTGTCAATATACTTTTGACTTCGACGTTGATAATCTTTATTAATAAAACCTGATAAAAGAGTTGCTAATATAACACCAACAGATATTGGAATAAATGTTAACCCAACCTTATGTTCTGGCCATTGTTTTCCTTCTCCAAATACAACTGGATAAGCAAAGAAAAACATATATAGCAGACCATAAATAATTGATAGATAAATTGTTATTAAGAAAACAATAACTTCTCTTAACAATTGGGCAGGTCTTAACAAGGTAACTTTTGCTGTTTCAGCAAACGATCTTGGAATTAAATCTTTTGCAATAATATATCTTTCATCTCCAGTAATTTCTCTTAATTTCTTTGCTCTTTTAGCAAGAAGAGTATTATGATGAGTTTCAGGAACAAATGATTGAATAATATAAACAACTCCACTAAGAATTAAAAGAACATAATAAACCCATCTCCAATAAGCATAATTTCCAATAAATCCTCCTACAAGTGGGCCCATAGCAGGTCCAAGGAAAGGTGCTGCCGAAAAGATTGCCATTGCTACACCTCTTTCTTCATTAATCCACATATCTGCTAGAGATCCCCCAATGATTGTAATAGGAGCACTAAAACAGATCCCATCGATAAACCGACCAACTAATAACGTTCCAATATTTTGAGCAAGAGCACAAGGAATAATGAAAATAACTCCAAAGAAAAGGGTAACCATATACACTGGTCTACGGCCAACTTCTTCCGATACTGGTGCAAATACCAAAGGTCCAATGCCAAATCCAATAACAAATAATGTTACAGTAAGAATAACAACTTCTATTGAAACACTAAAGTATTCGGCAACTTCGTTAATATTACCAGTTACAATTCCTGAAGCGAATGCAATAGTAAAACAAACAACTCCTAAAACCATTGTAATAACCCATTTCTTAAATTTGGTCCATTGACGAGGGTCGTCTTTATCATTTGGTAAGAACTCAACAATTCTATACCCAGTGTCTCTATCTAAAGGATATTTCCAAGGATCATCTTTATTAACTTCTGTATGTAAAGGATCAGGATGAGAATGAATTCTTAGTAGAATATCATTATGAGGAGGTTCATAAATAGGATCAACCTGACTATCGTAGTGAGTAAGTTCTTTCTCTAAATCTAAATCTAAGTCTGCCATAGTAAGTAATTGAGTTCAAGTGATTGTAAGATTGATTGCAACTACTTGTTGTTGATTAATAAATATAATTTAATAACTAGTGAAATTAAATACAATTTATATGTTTCTTAACAATTATATTAACCTGAACTAGCGGTATTAAAAAGTACCGACGTTGGTCAAGAAATAGCCGGCATTAGTAAATACCGACGGGATGCAGGGACTAGCTATATTTATGCATGCACATGGCCATGTGGGTTAACGGTTGCGCAGGTCCGAACGTCCCGGAGAATTAGTGCACAAGTTCCGTCCCTCAGTGAGGAATAGCCCCAAGTTATAGTCGGGGAAGATTATTATATATGCGGTAAGGGCCGCGGACGAATGCGTAATCTGAGATAATTAAATTACTCTTACTGGAATGTTGTTATAAATCCGCTATAGAGTTTAAGTTTTACTTTATTTCGTCTTATGCAGGGCTCTAACGGTTTTTTATTAGTGAAACGGCACTAAGGTGTGACTATCAAACATTCTGAGTCAGTTTTTAGTCACTAATAGTGAGCTTGTTCCTAAACTAACTAGTGTTAATTAATGAATTAAAACAAGTGGGATTCGTTCTCCAGCTTCAATCTGCTTTAATATTTTTCAGTTAAGAAATTTTGCATAAATCTTAGTTCAATTTACTTACATTCTAATTAAACTTACTTTAATTAACGAGTTCGGCATCGTCTCATCGTTATTAGGTGTATGATACTTATATCTTTAAATTTAAGAAACAATGATATATTAGATGAATTTTTCAAAACATTATTATACGCTTTACCTTATCAAGCCGATCTTTCTTATCAGTGTGCCTATCCTTTCTGTTTATAGAAAATGATCATCGAGTTAATTTGAACAAAACTATAACCATCGTTGCCTAGGAGATGGCCCTTTATACGCTGTTTGGAAGCTTCTTATCCCAAAGATTCACATATACAGAGATAGAATCCAGACGGTAAGGCCTTAGTAGTACTGTCGTACTCTATATAGCCATATAAGCTATCCGAAGCACAATAAACGCTATAATTAAATCTAACCATTCTATTAATATATATGAACAAACTTTTTATATATAAATAAAGATTATAAGTAACTACTCTTTACCAAGGGAGAACAGATTTATCATAACTGAGGAACTTGCCACTATCTTCCTTAGTTAAACCTGAAATTAGATCAGAAATAGCACTGGCACTTTCATCAGTTGTAATCATAACATTGTTACGAAGTTGATCAGCAAATTCAGAAGCTTTATCGCCAAGTCTATCAACATATTCACTTCCCATATCACTGGCAACAAGACCTGGGTGAATAGGAACAACAATGAAATTTTCTTCAGCTAATTCAAGACTTAATTCCCTAGCAGTGAAATTCAAAGCGGATTTAGATTGACCATAAGAACTAGAAGTAATTGCTAAGGAAATACTAGCTTGAGAACCTAAAGAACTACTAGTAAAGAGAACTTTACGAGTTTCACGTTTAAGTAATAACGGATACAACGCTTTGAAAAGAACAATAGGACCAAGAACATTAATATTATAAAGACGAGTCCAAGAGTCAAGAGGAGTATCAAGAACAGTCAATGGAGTTTCACCAGAACCAGAATTAGCAACAAATACATCAATACCATCAGTAAGCTTCTCAATTTGGGTAGCTAAATCAAGAGCATCAGATTGAACAGTAGCGTCGTATTTAAGAACATGGACGTTAGAGTGTTCCTTAATCCATTCTTGAAGATCAGTAGCTTTTTCAACATTACGAGCAGTAGTAACCACAGTTGAATTTTCAATAGAGGAAAGTTTCTTAACTAAAGCAAGACCAATACCCCTGTTACCACCAGAGACGAAGAAAACAGTATTAGAAGACATAGTGAAAGTTTAGCAGTAGATTAAGTTGAAGATAATTAATTATAATAACTAGTAATTGATAGTGAATAATAATATAATTGTTGTAAGTATCACCCATATTTATATTTTTTTCAATTTAAGAGAGAAGTGGATATAATCCGTTGGCACCGCGGGGATGCGGGGGTAAGAGTGGGCATGATGCAGGGTCGTCCCTTGAAAATGTTTAACTCCGTAGCGCCGCAATTATCCGCGGTGGAGATAAGCAGTAGCTAACTCCGAGCCACCTCGACTTGGTAGTATTCGAATTAGATACCGACAAAAATCCGAGGTACCCCTGGTGTTTGCCCAGGTGTTTGCAAAGGTTTTGGCTTAACTTTGATTATACAGGACCATAAGTAGCCGAATTTCGATTACAAATTGTAGAATGGAAGCATATAGAAGCGGAGTTAACTATTTCATAGGTTTAGTTGATCCAACATGGAAATAATACTAGAGATGGTGAAATTAGAGGTAAGTTCTTAACAAAGAGACTGCGACGGTAGCAGGTTCATGGTGACATCATATAAATTTTAATTAATAATTAAGATTAATAATTGTATCGTATAACGAAGAGAGTAGAAGGAGTTAACCAGGTGTTATGGTACTTGTGGAGTTAAGCAGAATGTTACAATGTTTCTTCAACTGAAATAATATAAATACCTGACCTCTGCTTAATGGCTTGTTTCATTATTCAGGTTAGCTTTTCTCTTACCGAGTATCTTATTTGTAATTTTAGTATTTAATAATAATAAATTTACTATAAAAATGACCGCCGCTTCTACTCCAACTTTATTCACTCCTATCAAAGTAGGAAATGTCACTCTTGAACACAGAGTTGCAATGGCTCCTATGAGTAGATTTAGAGCTCCTAATCATATTCCATCAAAATCTTATATTCAATATTACGAGCAAAGAGCAGAAAGAGCTGGTACTTTAATCATTGGTGAAGCTACTCTTATTTCTCCTAAAGCTGGTGGTTATGATGGAGGTCCAGGTATTTGGAATCAAGAACAAATTGATGCTTTTAGAAATGTTTTTGACAGAATCCATAGTAAAGGATCGTTTATCTTCCCTCAACTATGGGCTCTTGGTAGAGTTGCTTTACCTAGTGTTTTAGAGAAAGATGGTATTACATCGGGTGTAGTTTCGGCATCTGATATTGCTACTAAAGAAACTGGTGTTACTCCACGTTCTTTAACTAAAGATGAAATTAAAGAGTATGTTCAACTTTATGCACAAGCAGCTAAGAATGTTATTGCAGCAGGTGGTGATGGTGTAGAACTGCATGGTGCTAATGGTTATCTTCCTGATCAATTTTTACATGAAAATACCAACAATCGTAGTGATGAATATGGTGGTTCAATTGAAAATCGTGCACGTTTTATTCTTGAAGTTATTGATGGGTTGGTTGAAGCGATTGGTGCTGAAAGAGTAGCTGTTAGACTTACTCCTTGGAGTACCTTTGGCGAAGTCGAATATGGTGTTAGTCCTATTCCTCAATATTCATATGTTATTTCCGAACTTGAAAAGCGGGGTCAAAGTGGCAAAAGATTAGCTTTCATTGATTTAGTAGAACCTAGAGTTGTTGGTAATTCTGATGTTGAAAGTTCTGGTAGTAATGAATTTGCTCGTAATATTTGGCAAGGAGTTCTTGTAAGATCTGGTGCTTTAACAGAGAATGCTGAAGAAGTTGCTGAAGAAGACGATAGAACTATTGTTTTGGTTGGTAGATATTTCGTTTCAAATCCTGATCTTGTCGATAGACTTGAGAAGAAGATTGAATTAACTCCATATGATCGTTCTACTTTTTATGCTACTGATCCATATGATGTTAGTGGCTATTTAGATTATAAAAGGGCAAACAAATAGGTTTCCATTGATATTAGATTCCAATAGCGATAAATACGATTGAAGTTAATGTTGTAATAATATGCTGGGTGAAGTATTTATTTCAAGTGAAGATGATTCTATTTAAAATTCAGCCATTAATCTACTTTTTGTTAGTTCTGAAATCGTTGGGTCAAAATGTTGAAAAGAGAACTGTTTTAGGAATATTTATTTATATATAAAATTAAAAGTTTATTTATTATATGCCTTAACTTATATTTGATGCTTCGGTATTTACGAATTCGCCGGATTTGTAAAGAAATTAGTTAGTTTGAGTAAGTGCGGAGTGAAGGGCGCATCCGTGTTATTGAGTGTAGATATCATAAGATATGCGAAAAGTAGCCAGTTTTGTGGAAGATAAACAATTCATAAATTTCTAAAGCACAAAGAGGTAGCAGGCTTAATTACTAGATTAATACTCAATTGCGTATATTTGATAGCTTCTGATGATTGATATTGCTTTACCTTTTCATGTAACAAATGGCTGATGAGAAGAGGTTTCCCGAGAAATAAGATGCTTTTACTATAGCGTTAGCTATTTATATTATATACATTACAGCTGAATCATTGGCTAATAATAGTTGGATGTAGCCACACAATATGACGAGTGTTCTTTCAAAATTATCAAATAAAGTTGAAGTTTATCCTAATTCACCCCAATAAACTACTGATGATAACTCCAATGAAGTTGAATTAAATTGTAAGATAACATAGAAGCATGATGTTAGGTTATAGTAGCAATGAAGCGATGAAGCAAGAGGAAGTAAAAATAATAGTTAGGTGTATTATCTGTATGTACCATTCATCTCACTCCTTCCTGTTAAATCTTCATTTCTTCCTACTAACTATGCCAATCCATATGATCTTCCACATCCCCAGCTAACTTTTGCAGAATCTAGATGATCGAATTAGCGGAAGAAGTTCAGTGAAGTTCAATCTGAGGTCAATAGATAGAGCAACGTAGATAGATATATAGTAAGGAATAATATAGGCTTGTTAAGTTTAATTCCGAGCAAAGCCCGGAACAACGGATCCGGGCGGAGCCCGGCCGCCGAAGGCATGTGGGAGTAGGAGGAGGTGATGAAAGCCGGCGAAGATTGGTAGACTGCATATATGAGTGGTGGAGTTTCTTAAGTGAAAAATTGAAGTTGTGGAATGGCAGCATTGAGTTAGGTAGGATGCTCATTTATTATACCATACATGAAAACAAGTCAATATTAGCAATTTTTTTATTTACTAATAGATAATGTTATCAGATATCATGAGATATAAGTTATAAAGTTATAGTTTATAGAAATCTTTCAGATCAATCAAAAGTTCAATAATAGTAAGAAGAAGAGAGGTAATTGTCATTGAAGACGATGATGGCGATTCAGATGTTGAGAAAGTTAAATACAAGAAGATGGTGATGAGAATATAAGTCAATTTTTCTTGGTGTGTGATGGTACTGCTATTAATCCATTGTCCTATTCTGATGTTTTAGATGAAATTTCTAGTAAATATGGAAAATCTCTTATAAGGGTGGAATGAAAGAAGAAAAAGAAGCAGGAAATGGAAATCCAAAAGCTTCTCCTCACCATTAGAATGTTTTTTCTAAACCACTGCCACCAGCTGCTCTCATCAATTGGATATATATATATAATTAATTTATTAATTTTCAATATTTTTATATGAACGTGAGTATACTACTTATTTTTCACGTATATAGCTCTAATATAACATCTCATCGAAATATATTAATTATATATAATAAATATCAAGTAATTAACAGACAAACAACGTACGTACTAATATATATATATATATAGCGCTAGAGATCAAGTAAATTTACAACTGGATGCAATACAGGATATATCTCTTGCTCGAAGGTCGAAATTATATATAATTCCATATTTTGCTTGCGCTCAATAGTGGCTGTGCTTTATAGGGAGGATCTTATCCGCCTTTCAAGATCTCCTCATCCAAGAATTTTCAAAGCATATATTAGCTCTTTTACCACCTCTAGAGAATTTGCCAATAATCGTTATCCATGGTTAGATTTGACCCGCCGGAGTGTTTCGAAGACCAACCGAAAATCATTTTAAGTATAACAATATTGATATAGATACTAGATCAATTATACCAGATACGTAGTACCACAGTAATATTACCTTCAACCTTACTTCATGTTATTTATATAAATATTACCGTGGGTAAATTAATTCATAATATAGATATTTTAATATATGAGCTAGACCAACGTGCCCCTCCTTATTCCTCTAATCACCAGCTGCTTGTATAGTAAGTAGCTTACCGTCAAATTGATGATATACCTTATACGAGAATCATCTAACACCAGTAATGGTCAAAACAATAATGATATTAGATCATTATTTAACTTTGTCGCTTAAATTTTAACTGTTAAAATTTCAGGGGTAACTTTACTTGCGCATGTCGGGTCATTTTAACTATGCCTATCAATTTCCCAATAGAGCGGTATAATACAACTTCCAACGACAACCGAGACATCCATCCGTCTAAATTCATAAAGCAATACAAATCTATTTTCTATTAAAACAGTTGTAGATAGCATCCAATTAGCAAGCATGATATCTAAGATTAGAAAACTGCTATATTCCCAAATAGTCTGCACAATACAAATATGAAACAATTTCAAATTGGTTACATAGAGTAAGCATCCAAAACAGTCGAAATAATAGAGCAACTTTTATGTAAAATTCTTAAAAAGTGGATATAATGGAGGATATTTTATGTAGAATTCTTAAAAGGTAGATATAATAGAGAATATTTTTATGCAAATTGCCTAAAAAGTGGACATAATATGGATATTTACCTGAAAACGAATTGCTCTTCCCTTCTTAATTCTCTCTAAAATTACCACCCAAATGGAGATCCAAAAATTATAAATACTTGGGTTATATCCTGTTTACTGGACTTTTCTTCTCATCAATAATAACTTTTAACAATGACTCAATACTCTAACATTCCAATCACCACCGTCTCTGACAACTCTGTTTCATCTGAATCCAAACCAGTTGAATTTGAACAACCAAAGGATCAATATACTCTTCCAGATCCAACCAATGGTAAGTAATTCCTCCCTTGTCATTGAAATAATTCTAACATAAATAGGTACTCCATACCTCTGTACTATTTGTTAAACAACACATTTGAACTTTATAAATTCCTGTAATTTCCATTATTGATATTTATGTAGTATTATCATTTTCTTCTTATAACTTTTTAAATTAAATTCTTTTATATCCCTTTCACTCTTGCGAATATCATCTCAAACTGTCAGTAATAGCTCATCTCCAGTTTGGATGTTCGGACAGTTCTGGTACTCCTGCTATGCTCTTAATCCATAGAGTATTGTACGTAACGATAATAAGAATAAGAGTAAGAATTATACTCTGTATAATCCTGAAACCTTTAGTTCTTTGATCTACCATATCAGCAACAGGGTCCATCAGTATTCGGAATGTAATAATTCAGATGTAATAATAGTATATTTATCGCGGGGAATAACTTTCCGAGCACCACACCAAAGCGAGAGCTCAGCTTAGACGCCGGGCTCTGCCCGAGCCCGTTGTTCCACGCTGCGCGAAGAAGTACCAAGATAGATCCTATACTATACGTGCTCCCTCGAATAAATGCAATTTTAATATAAGCTAATGTTAGGTTAGGAACTTTTTGCTACTATCTATTGTAAGATAAGGTAGGAGATTGTATTAGGGTAAATATAAAATTATATATAATTATAAGTTATTAGTTATAGTTAAAAAGATATATGCATGATTGTGAGATTATCTAAGTATATAATCACGTACTGTAACTTCATATCAGAGATGTTCATTAAAGCAGTACGTGGGAGCAAAGCTGTGGGATGGCAATATCACGTCTATTCTAAAGCTTTTACACCTTACTAAATATGATTTGTCTTGAAATAACCAGGGATATCTTACTTCAATCTGACATGAAGATATTGGTAGGCGACTATTATTATGCAGGAGCTGGTCCCTGCATTCCACTTTGTCTTAACTTCTATACTATTCGTAATTTCAATAACCATCCTTTGAATGTATAATCAAAGTTATGGAGTAATTACTATTCATATAGCATTTCCCAGCCTGACGTCACTGTTCTCCTCTCTATATATTTAATTTTCTCGAAAACTTATGGGGAATGTTCTACCTTGTGCAAGGTCACTCTACCTTATGCAAGGTCACTCAACTTGATCCCATAAGAAATATCAACTATTATAAAGAATTGATGATTTCCCCATTTATTACTTTCTGTTTTCTCTTTTTAATTTTTTTTTCAGAAGTAATTTTAGAAGATTATTTATTCAAGTTAAAATTATTAATATTCTGAGCAATATGTTTTACCTTGAAGTGGTTCTTATTATTGTAGGTACTATAATCCTCTTATGGTACATGATCCTTTTCGAAGCCTATGTTGGTTTTGGAACCATGTTTACCTTTTCAAGTGATGAACCTGATCCATTTGCTAAACAAAAACTTCAACAATACCATGATAAGTTAATAAGATGTGCAAACGAAAACTCAGAGTACAGATTACACCCATCAAAATACAGAAATATCTCAGTCAAATCAAATAAAAAACAACAACTCTCAGAAGCTGATTCTAGTTCTCCTGACAGAATCAATTATCATGAAATGCGCCTTGAAGTTAAAAGAAAACTCCGTGAACACAGACGTGAACTTCAACTCCAAGCAGCTCGCTTCGAAGCACGTCAACTTTACTTAAAAAATCTTTATTATCAAGAACTTCACCTTAAAACTCGTCAACGTGCTCTTTCTAGTCCAGTTGTAACAAAATCATTCGAAGCCTCAAAACATTTCTTATCCACTGAAGATTCTGAAGAAGAAGGTCAATCATTTGAATCTAAAAGAAGACGTAAGGAAACTTCATCACCCCTTTGCAAGGATCTTAAAACTCAAAATGTAGTTGTACATCATCCATCTCGCTCGTATCGTTCGTATCGTTTAT